>JBCEWE010000253.1:877500-1075000 GCA_039877035.1 Silurus lanzhouensis | reverse complement strand
TACAGTCGGGCAAAAAAGTATTTAGTCAGCCACTAATTGTTCAAGTTCACCTTGAAATGCTTCTTACGAAGTCACTCCTTTGTTGCCCGGGCGGTGTGTTTGGGATCATTGTCATGCTGAAAGACACAGCCACGTTTCATCTTCAATGCCCTTGCTGATGGAAGGAGGTTTTTACTCAAAATCTCACTATACATGGCCCCATTCATTCTTTCCTTTACACGGATCAGTGGCCCTGGTCCCTTGGCAGAAAAACAGACCCAAAGCATGATGTTTCCACCCCCATGCTTCACAGTAGGTATGGTGTTCTTTGGATGCAACTCAGCATTTTTTCTCCTTCAAACACGACAAGTTGACTTTTTACCAAAAAGTTCTATTTTGGTTTCATCTGACCATATGACATTCTCCCAATCCTCTTCTGGATCATGCAAATGCTCTCTAGCAAACTTGAGATGGGCACGGACATGTACTGGTTTAAGCAGGGGGACACGTCTGGCACTGCAGGATTTGAGTCCCTGGTGGCGTAGTGTGTTACTGATGGTAGCCTTTGTTACTTTGGTCCCAGCTCTCTGCAGGTCATTCACTAGGTCCCCGTGTGTGGTTCTGGGAGTTTTGCTCACGGTTTTTGTGATCCTTTCGACCCCACGGAGTGAGATCCTGCGTGGAACCCCAGATCAAGGGAGATTATCAGTGGTCTTCCATTTTCTAATAATTGCTCCCACAGTTGATTTATTTACACCAAGCTGCTTACCTATTGCAGATTCAGTCTTCCCAGCCTGGTGCAGTCTACAATTTTGTTTCTGGTGCCCTTTGACAGCTCTTTGGTCTTGGCCATTGTGGAGTTTGGAGTCTGACTGTTTGAGGATGTGGACAGGTATCTTTTATACTGATAACGAGTTCAAACAAGTGCCATCAATACAGGTAACAAGTGGAGGACAGTGGAGCCTCTTAATAAAAAAGTTACAGGTCTGTAGGAGCCAGAAATCTTGCTTTCTTGTAGGTGACCAAATACTTACTTTCCACCATAATTTGCAAATAAATTCTCTGAAAATCAGACAATGTGATTTTTTGTGATTTTTTTTTCATTTTGTATCTCATAGTTAAAGTGTACCTATGATGAAAATTACAGGCCTCTCTCATCTTTTTAAGTGCAAGAAATTGCACAATTGGTGGCTGACTAAATACTTTTTGCCCCACTGTTTATATACACACACACATATACACAAGTGTGTATATATTTATATTTAAACTGTATAAAAATAAAACATTATATATAAACTTTCTTGCGGCTTCTACCGTTAGGGGTGGCCACAGCGGATCATCTGCATGTTTGATTTGGCACGTTTTTACGCTGGATGCCCATCCTAAAGCAACCCTCCCTATTTATCCGGGCTTGGGACCGGCACTAAGAGTGGCTGGGGTTGGTTCCCTGACCGGGGATCGAACCCTGGCCACAGCGGTGAGAGCGGTGCATCCTAACAACTGGACTACCAGAGACATTATATATATATATATATATATATATATATATATATATATATATATATATATATATATATACTCAATTGTTAATTAACTTAACACATATACAGTGGGGAAAATAAGTATTTAAACACCCTGCTATTTTGCAAGTTCTCCCACTTAGAAATCATTGAGGGGTCTGAAATTGTCATCGTAGGTGCATGTCCACTGTGAGAGACATAATCTAAAAAAAAAAATCCAGAAATCACAATGCATGATTTTTAAACTATTTATTTGTATTAAACAGCTGAACCCAGCCATTAGGGAGGCACAAGCCAGTGCATTCTTAGTGCCGGTCCCAAGCCCGGGTAAATGGGGAGGGTTGCGTTAGGAAGGGCATCCAGCGTAAAACATGTGCCAAATCAAATATGCGGATCACAAATGAGAATTTCATACCGGATCGGTCGAGGCCCGGGTTAACAACGACCGCCACAGGTATCGTTAGCCGACAGGGTACCGGTGGAAATTGGGCTACTGTTGGCCGAAGGAGGAAAAGGAGAGGAGGAAGATGTCTACAGAGACGGCAGGGAAAGGAGCAGTGTAGGAGAGTGGAGGTTAGGGTTGGTACTTTAAATGTTGGTACTATGACGGGTAAAGGGAGAGAAGTAGCTGATATGATGGAGAGGAGAAAGGTAGATATGCTGTGTGTTCAGGAGACCAAGTGGAAAGGGAGTAAGGCCAGGAACATTGGAGGTGGATTTAAACTGTTTTATCATGGTGTGGATGGAAAGAGAAATGGTGTAGGGGTGATTCTGAAGGAAGAGTATAGTAAGAGTGTAGTGGAGGTGAAGAGAGTTTCTGATAGGGTGATGATCGTGAAGGTGGAAGTTGAAGGGATGATGATAAATGTCATCAGTGCCTATGCTCCACAAGTTGGCTGTGAGATGGAGGAGAAGGAAAGATTCTGGAGTGAATTAGATGAAGTGGTAGATGGTGTACCTAGGAAAGAACGGTTGGTGATTGGGGCGGACTTTAATGGGCATGTAGGTGAAGGGAACAGAGGTGACGAGGAGGTGATGGGTAGGTATGGTTTTAAGGAGAGGAATGTGGAAGGGCAGATGGTGGTAGATTTTGCTAAAAGGATGGAAATGGCAGTGGTGAACACTTATTTTAAGAAGAAGGAGGATCATAAGGTGACTTATAAGAGTGGAGAAAGGTGCACACAGGTGGACTATGTGCTATGCAGGAGATGCAACCTGAAGGAGATTGGCGACTGTAAGGTGTTGGCAGGGGACAGTGTAGCTAGACAGCATAGGATGGTGGTCTGTAGGATGGTTTTGGAGGCGAAGAAGAAGAGGAGGAGAGTGAGGACTGAAAGAAGAATAAGATGGTGGAAACTGAAGGAGGAAGAGTGTAGTGTGAGGTTCAGGGAAGAGGTCAGAGAGAGGCTCAGTGGTGTTAAGGAGGTGTGGGATGATTGGGCAAATACTGCAGGAGTGATGAGGGAGGCAGCTAGAAAAGTACTTGGTGTGACATCTGGAAATAGAAAGGAAGACAAGGAGACGTGGTGGTGGAATGAGGAAGTGCAGGAGAGCATAAGGAGAAAGAGGTTGGCAAAACAGAAGTGGGATAGACAGAGTGATGAGAAAAGTAGGCAGGAGTACAAGGAGATGCGGCAGCAGGTTAAGAGGGATGTGGCGAATGCCAAGGAAAAGGCATATGAGGAGCTGTATGAGAGGTTGGACACTAAGGAAGGAGAAAAGGATTTGTACCGATTGGCCAGGCAGAGGGACCGAGCTGGAAAGGATGTACTGCAAGTTAGAGCAGTAAAGGATGGAGAGGGAAATGTGTTGACTAGTGAGGAGAGTGTGTTGAGAAGGTGGAGGGAGTATTTTGAGCAGCTGATGAATGAGGAAAATCAGAGAGAGAGAAGGTTGGATGATGTGGAGTTGGTGAAGCAGGATGTAGATAGGATTAGTAAGGAGGAAGTGAGAGCAGCGATTAAGAGGATGAAGAGTGGAAAGTCGGTTGGACCAGATGACATACCGGTAGAAGCGTGGAGATGTTTAGGAGAGATGGCAGTGGAGTTTTTGACCAGATTGTTTAACAGGATTTTGGAAGGTGAGAAGATGCCTGAGGAATGGAGAAGAAGTGTGCTGGTACCAATCTTTAAGCATAAAGGAGATGTGCAGACCTGCAGTAACTACAGGGGTATTAAGTTGATCAGTCACACCATGAAGTTATGGGAAAGAGTAGTGGAAGCCAGGCTGAGAGAAGAGGTGACCATCTGTGAGCAACAGTATGGTTTCATGCCGAGGAAGAGCACCACAGATGCCTTATTTGCTTTGAGAATGTTGATAGAGAAGTATAGAGAAGGACAGAAGGAATTGCATTGTGTATTTGTGGATTTAGAGAAGGCGTACGACAGGGTGCCAAGAGAGGAGTTGTGGTATTGTATGAGGAAGTCAGGTGTGTCAGAGAAGTATGTGAGGGTGGTGCAGGACATGTATGAGGACAGTGTGACGGCAGTGAAGTGTGCAGTAGGTACGACAGACTGGTTTAGAGTGAAGGTTGGACTGCATCAAGGATCGGCCCTGAGCCCTTTCCTGTTTGCAGTGGTGATGGACAGGTTGACGGACGAGGTCAGACAGGAGTCTCCCTGGACTATGATGTTTGCGGATGATATTGTGATTTGTTGTGAGAGTAGAGAGCAGGTTGAGAAGAGCCTGGAGAGGTGGAGATATGCGCTGGAGAGAAGGGGAATGAAACTCAGTAGGAGTAAGACAGAATACATGTGTGTGAATGAGAGGGAGGGCAGTGGAGTGGTCCGGTTGCAGGGAGAAGAGCTTCAGAAGGTGGAGGAATTCAGGTACCTGGGGTCAACAGTGCAAAGTAATGGAGAGTGTGTTAGAGAAGTGAAGAAAAGAGTGCAGGCAGGGTGGAGTGGGTGGAGAAGAGTGACAGGAGTGATTTGTGATAGTAGGGTATCTGCAAAATTGAAAGGGAAGGTTTATAGGACTGTGGTGAGACCTGCGATGTTGTATGGTTTAGAGACAGTGGCATTGAGTAAAAGACAGGAGGTGGAGCTGGAGGTAGCAGAGCTGAAGATGTTGAGGTTTTCGTTGGGAGTGACGAGGATGGATAAGATTAGAAATGAGTTTATTAGAGGGACAGCGCATGTAGGATGTTTTGGTGACAAGGTGAGGGAGGCGAGATTGAGATGGTTTGGACATGTGCAGAGGAGGGACATGAATTATATTGGTAGAAGAATGCTGAGGATGGAGCCACCAGGTAGGAGGAAAAGAGGAAGGCCAAGAAGGAGGTTCATGGATGTGGTGAGGGAAGACATGCAGGTGGTTGGTGTGGGAGAGGCAGATGTAGAGGACAGGGTGGTATGGAGACGGATGATCCGCTGTGGCGACCCCTAATGGGAGCAGCCGAAAGAAGAAGAAGATTTGTATTAAACAGCTGCAAATAAGTATTTGAACACCTGTCTATCAGCTAGAATTCTGACCCTCAAAGACCTGTTAGTCTGCCTTAAAAATGTCCACCTCCACTACATTTATTATCCTAAATTAGATGCACCTGTTTGAGGTCGCTAGCTGCATAAAGACACCTGTCCACCCCCTACAATCAGTAAGAATCCAACTACTAACATGGCCAAGACCAAAGAGCTGTCCAAAAACACTAGAGACAAAATTGTACACTTTCACAAGCCTAGAAAATTGCCAAGCAGCTTGGTGAAAAAAGGTCCACTGTTGGAGCAATCATTAGAAAATGGAAGAAGCTAAACATGACTGTCAATCTCCCTCGGACTGGGGCTCCATGCAAGATCTCACCTCGTGGGGTCTTAATGATTCTAAGGAAGGTGAGATATCAGCCCAGAACTAACAGGGGGAGCTGGTCAATGACCTGAAAAGAGCTGGGACCGTGGTTTCCAAGGTTACTGTTGGTAATACACTAAGACGTCATGGTTTGAAATCATGCATGGCACGGAAGGTTCCCCTGCTTAAACCAGCACAAATCCAGGCACGTCTTAAGTTTGCCAATGACCATTTGGATAATCCAGAGGAGTCATGGGAGAAAGTCATGTGGTCAGATGAGACCAAAATAGAATTTTTGGGTCATAATTCCACTAAACGTGTTTAGAGGAAGAAGAATGATGAGTACCATCCCAAGAACACATCCCTACTGTGAAGCATGGGGGTGGTAGCATCATGCTTTGGGGGTGTTTTTCTGCACATGGGACAGGGTGACTGCACTGTATTAAGGAGAGGATGACCGGGGCCATGTATTGCGAGATTTTGGGGAACAACCTCCTTCCCTCAGTTAAAGCATTGAAAATGGGTCGAGGTTCGGTCTTCCAACATGACAATGACCTGAAGCACACAGCCAGGATAACCAAGGAGTGGCTCTGTAAGAAGCATATCAAGGTTCTGGCATGGCCTAGCCAGTCTCCAGACCTAAACCCAATAGAGAATCTTTGGCGAGAGCTCAAACTCGGTGTTTCTCAGCGAGCCCCTGTCTGACCTCTTCCCTGAACCTCACACTACACTCTTTCTCCTTCAGTTTCCACCATCTTATTCTTCTTTCAATCCTTACATTCCTCCTCTTCTTCTTCGCCTCCAAAACCATCCTACAGACCACCATCCGAAGCTGTCTAGCTACACTGTCCCCCGCCAACACCTTACAGTCTCCAATCTCCTTCAGGTTGCATCTCCTGCATAGAACATAGTCCACCTGTGTGCACCTTCCTCCACTCCTATACGTCACCCTATGATCCTCCTTCTTCTTAAAATACGTGTTCACCACTGCCATTTTCATCCTTTTAGCAAAATCTACCACCATCTGCCCTTCCACATTCCTCTCCTTAGAACCATACCTACCCATCACCTCCTCATCACCTCTGTTCCCTTCACCTACATGCCCATTAAAGTCTGCCCCAATCACCAATTGTTCTTTCCTAGGAACACCATCTACCACGTCATTCCAGAATCTTTCCTTTTCCTCCATTTCACAGCCAACTTGTGGAGCATAGGCACTGATGACATTTATCATCATCCCTTCAACTTCTACCTTCACAATCATCACCCTATCAGAAACTCTCTTCACCTCCACTACACTCTTACTGTACTCTTCCTTCAGAATCACCCCTACACCATTTCTCTTTCCATCCACACTATGATAGGACAGTTTAAACCCACCTCCAATGTCCCTGGCCTTACTCCCTTTCCACTTGGTCTCCTGAACACACAGCATATCTACCTTTCTCCTCTCCATCATATCAGCTATCTCTCTCCCTTTACCAGTCATAGTACCAACATTTAAAGTACCAACCCGAACCTCTACTCTCCTACACTGCTCCTTTTCCTGCCGTCTCTGTAGACGTCTTCCTCCTCTCCTTCTCCTTCTTTGGCCAACAGTAGCCCAATTTCCACCGGTACCCTGTCGGCTAACGATACCTGTGGCGGTCGTTGTTAACCCGGGCCTCGACCGATCCGGTATGAAATTCTCCTTTGTGATCCGCATATTTGATTTGGCACATGTTTTACGCTGGATGCCCTTCCTAACGCAACCCTCCCCATTTACCCGGGCTTGGGACCGGCACTAAGAGTGCACTGGCTTGTGCCCTCCTAATGGCTGGGTTGCGTGAAAGAGATACAAGTAACGCTAAAGTAATATAACGCATTACTTTCCATGAAAAGTAACTAAATAAAGTAATTAGTTACTTTTTTGGGAAGTCACTCAATATTGTAATGCATTACTTTTAAAAGTTACGTTGCCCAACACTGTATATATATATATATATATATATATATATATATATATATATATATATATATATATATATATATATACACGTGTGTGTGTGTATATATATATATATATATATATATATATATATATATGTATATATATATACAGTTGTGTTCAAAATTATTCAACCCCCACTGAAATTGATTGTTTTGGTCGGTTTGACATTGATTATGATCATTCAGTCATCCTGTTTACAATTAAATCAAAGAGGCACGTGTAGGTCAGACAAATATAACATAACATTTATAATGAAATAACCACAAATGTTTTTTTCTGAGCTCACATCATTATCAGTTTTATTCAACCCCCAAGTGGTATTCAATCTTAGTACTTAGTACAACATCCTTTTACAGTTATAACAGCTTTTAAACGTAAAGCATAGCTTGACACAAGTGTCTTGCAGCGATCTACGGGTATCTTCACCCATTCATCATGGGCAAAAGCCCCCAGTTCAGTCACATTCTTAGGCTTGCGCACTGCAACTGCTTTCTTTAAGTCCCACCAGAGGTTCTCAATCGGATTTAAGTCTGGTGACTGCAATGGCCACTTCAAAATGTTCCAGCCTTTAATCTGCAAACATGCTCTAGTGGACTTGGAGGTATGCTTGGGATCATTGTCCTGTTGAAAGGTCCAACGTCTTCCAAGCTTCAGGTTTGTGACGGACTGCATCACATTGTCATCCGATATCTCCTGGTACTGAAGAGAATTCATGGTACCTTGCACACGCTGAAGCTTTCCAGTACCTGCAGAAGCAAAACAGCCCCAAAGCATGATTGACCCCCCGCCATGCTTCACAGTAGGCAAGGTGTTCTTTTCTTGTTCTTCCTCCTCCAAACATAGCGTTGATCCATGGGCCCAAACAGTTCTAATTTTGTTTCATCAGTCCACAGAACACTATCCCAAAACTTCTGTGGTTTGTCCACATGACTTTTGGCATACTGCAGTCGACTCTTCTTATTCTTTGGGGACAGCAAGGGGGTGCGCCTGGGAGTTCTGGCATGGAGGCCTTCATTACGCAGGGTGCGCCGTATTGTCTGAGCAGAAACTTCAGTACCCACATCTGACAAATCTTTTCTCAGTTCCTCAGCAGTCAAACGGGGACTTTTCTCCACTCTACGCTTCAGGTAGCGCACAGCAGTCGAAGTCAGCATCTTCTTTCTGCCACGACCAGGTAGCGTTTCAACAGTGCCCTTTGCCTTGAATTTGGGAATGATGCTTCCTATGGTGTCTCTTGGTATGTTTAACATCTTTGCAATCTTCTTATAGCAATTGCCCTTCCTGTGAAGAGTAATCACCTGTTCTCTTGTCTTCCTGGACCATTCTCTTGACCTCACCATGTTTGTAACCACACCAGTAAATGTCTAGAAGGAGCTGAGTATCACAGTCATTTTAAAGCTGCCTAATTGGTGCTTATTAGGCTTTATTGCTGCTCCCTGATATCCACAGGTGTTTTCAATACCTGATTGAAAACACTTAATTGAACCTCAATGAAAAATTTACAAAAGAAACATTTACTACTGTATTACAAAACTAATTGATGTAATTTTAGTTGCATATGGTTCTTTAAGAAGTCCTTGTAGGATTTCATTCTGAATACAATTACAAATGTACACTAAATTCCCTAAAACCATTTACAGCATTGGGGGTTGAATAATTTTGAACACAACTGTGTGTGTGTATATATATATATATATATTTCTGTCTACTGAAAAGCTGCTTGAAAAGTTCCTCAAATGAAATCTATTTATCAACAGCTTTAAAAACGTCCTCCACTACCTGCTCTACACGGCCACTGCAGATAAACTTTTTGAAAGCACTATATATTAAAAACATTACACAGGTTTTGATAGCTTACTAGTGCCTTGAGGGCTGGTCACATTAGATGGTGAAACTGAAAAACAAGAAAGAAAGAAGAGTCAACATGAAATAAAAATAAGCAACATTATAAATTATTTTTTTATTGAATAAATGAAAGAAAAAAAATTTACAAAAAGTGTGAAATTAAAAAATTAACTTTTTTTTAAATAAATAATGTGTCAATTAAAAAAAATAAAGAAGCTGCAAGGATTATGAAGACAGGCTATATTTCCCCCAGCTGTTCTTATTATTACAAAAATGTATCTCAACTTTATAAAATAATGAAAATAATGTCACACACACACACACACACACACACACACACACACACACACACACACACACACACACACACACACAGCCTGATATATTTCAAGTGTATATTTCTATCTGAAATATCAGATAAATCTATATAATAGATACATTTACTGTTTGTATTGAATTACTGAAAAAATTAAACTGTTTACATAACAAATAAAAATTAAGCATTTTCATAACAAAGTCTCAAATAAAAAAAAAAAATGCTTTTTTAAAATTAAAAACACTGTACATTTCCAATAGGAAATTTCTGAAGCTACAAGTATTACGAACAAAGACTGTTTCCCCCAGTTTTAACAATTGTTACTTGTTGAAAACATTAATCTCAACTTCTTTAAAATAATGTTTTATTTAGACAGGCTATAACAAAACATGAGGATAAGCAACATGTGTGAACAGTGACTGCAGATGGGATCCAGTTGGTCCTGGGAATTTGTTTGCGACTGGATGTGTTGTGTTGTTGTTGCTACTGTAAAGATCGCAGTGTTACACTGTGCTTGGATAGGCCTGACTCTTCACGCAGAGTAAATTGATCACTATGCTAATCGTGAGTTGACGCTATTCGCGGTTCATCTCGTTTTTCTCGGATGGATGTAAGTGAATCTATTTTCCAAGTTTGTGCTTAAGAGGATTTGTTATTAACTCTTCACACTGTGAATGTGCACCAACTGGGCCCAAACGAAAACACTAGTGTATGTGACTGAGTTGTTGGTTCATATATACTGCATACAGAACAGAAAGAGTTCCTATAGATCAGGGGTCACCAACCTTTTTGACACCGAGAGCTACTTCTAATGTGAAGGGCTACCAGTTTTATACACACTTCTGAAATAACAAATTTGCTCAATTTACCTTTAATTATGTTATTATTAATAATTAATGTGCAAACTAAATTGCACAGGGGCCAAAACTCAAAGCACACTTTAGGTTGTGGGCCGAACAGGATAAACATTTATTGAACACACTAAAACTAAATGTTTTTTAACATAAATATTAATAAAAACAGACAGGAATATTATTTCAGAATAAATCAACTTAAACTTTAAATAACTTAAAATATTTTGCCCTCCATAAAAATATCTCCTGTCAAACACCGGACGTCTCACAGCTTCATCATGCAGCTCTTCAGAAACTCTCCCTCAGTAAATAACCGCCTGATTTGACTCTGATTTCTCCTCTGTTTTCACACCAGCTTCACTTTGTGATTTTGCTCTGGTGAAAAACCTCTGCTGAAATTCAGATTCTTCTTTAACTCTTCTACTTTCTGTATCTTCTGCTCTGCATTCAGGTTTTTCAGCTTATCCTCATGTTTTGTCTCGTAGTTCCGTCTTAGATTCAATTCCTTAATTACAGCCACATTCGCTCCACAAATAAGACGCACGTGTTTACCGCCAGTGTCAGTAAACATATACTCAGAATCAACTTTTCTCTTCGCCACTGTGAGGCGCTGTTTCACAATAACTGTACAATACGTTAAATATGTCAACAAAAGCTCGACTTGATTGACGCTGGAATGTTCCCAGGTAGTCTAGCGTTCGGTAAGGCAGCTGAAGCGCTGCATCATGGGATCTGTAGTTTGTGTCTATTAGCGCTTCGGGACATTAAAAACAATAATAATAGATCTATATAAATTCATCTCACGGGAAGGATATAATTGTACGTGGGGTTGGATTTGGCCTGCAGGCCTTGAGTTTGACACGCCTGATCTATGTGCAGACACTGATCAAGTTAATGATTTCTCACAATAATTATCAACAATGATTTAACAAGGTAGGAAACAGCTACTTTTAGAAAAGGCTCATGTGCGACTCATGTGGTCACCACATTGGTGACCCCTGTTATAGACAAATATTGTGAAACTTGGGCTTTTGTTATATTGTTTTTTTTTGTATTTCTTTATGTTTTGAGGTCTTTAATTTTACTTTTAATACCATTTGATAAGTATTTATTTTCTATTTTCTAAATATTTTATCCTCTACAGTTGTTTAATGGTTTCATACATTTTTGTTTGAACCACAGCAAAACTAAAATAACAGCAAAACTCTAGAATAAGAAAAATAAATGAGTTGTTTTTTTGCTAATTCGCATTTGAATTCTGGTGTTTTATTCATTGGGATTCTTTATTGTAATAAGAGACTGGTGTAAATAGACGAAGACTACTGGCCAATTCACCATTTAAATGCCGGAAATCCAGGTTTTCTGAGTTACGTTAAAAATTAGGTTGAATTTTGGGTTGAAAATAGGGTTACATTAGGACTTAACTCTCATGTATTTACTTAGGTTAATGAAAGTGAAGTGGACAGCCACTTTGTCCCCAGGGTTCCTAATGTCTGTGTTAACTATTGCCTCTTCTTCTAAGTTAGGCTTTTTAACTATTTAGTAAGTCCCTGCTTGCACCTGTTCTTAACAGTTATATGACAGATTGGATACCTAATGAACCATCTTTCAAGGCTGAATTCAAGCTTATGTTATGCATGCTCCTGAGATACTAACATCCATCATCCTGTCCACTTATTTTACTGGACATGCATGTCCTATTTTGATATTCTACTCCTGGATAGAGTTACATAAAAAAAAAACACTCATTAAACAAAACATATTTTGTTCTGATACACCCTTTGTTGAACAACACTATTTTAATCAGTGGCCTGTCACCACTAATTTTTGCTTATTTGTGCACTTCCTTTAGTTTACTTTTAGAAAATGTTTTGTGTGCTATGCATTTTTTTGTATGCCTAGCACACAAACCTCAATCTCTCTCTCTCTCTCTCTCTCTCTCTCTCTCTCTCTCTCTCTCTCTCTCTCTCTCTCTCTCTCTCTCTCTCTCTCTCTCGCACACGCATGCACACACCCACGAAACTTCAGTTGATTCTCGTGGTTGCAGTTGGTGCAAGGGAAGGGCTTGTGGGCACCAGAGAGCTGGTCCAGGTTAAAATGCAGTCAGATCCTTGCTCTGACCAGATAACAAAAAGATGTACACACAAAAAAATACACATACTCTCACATAAGTATGCACAACTTAAACAGAGCTCTGTATTCTCTTCCATAAAATGTAAAAAAAATCAAACTCTATTAAAATAGCTGTTAATAATAAACGTATAACTGTGTAAAATGCTGGAGATGAAGCAGCACAAGAGATATAAAATGTGCTACAGATAGATGGCTGCTCGTGTATGCATTTATACTATAAGCTCATAACCTGAGATTACCGTGAATTTACAGTGAGGAAAATAAGTATTTGAACACACTGCTATTTTGCAAGTTCTCCCACTTAGAAATCATGGAGGGGTCTTAAATTGTCATCATAGGTGCATGTCCACTGTGAGAGACATCTAAAAAAAATAATCCAGAAATCACAATATATGATTTTTTAACTGTTTATTTGTATAATACAGCTGCAAATAAGTATTTGAACACCTGAGAAAGTTAATGTTAGTATTTGGTACAGTAGCCTTTGTTTGCAATTACAAAGGTTAAACGTTTCCTGTAGTTTTTCACCAGGTTTGCACACACTGCAGGAGGGATTATGGCCCACTCCTCCACACAGATCTTCTCTAGATCAGTCAGGTTTCTGGCCTGTCGCTGAGAAACACGGAGTTTGAGCTCCCTCCAAAGATTCTCTATTGGGTTTAGGTCTGGAGACTGGCTAGTCTCCAGACCTTGTCACGGGTTATTGTCATGTTGGAAGACCCAGCCTCGACCCATCTTCAATGCTCTAACTGAGGGAAGGAGGTTGTTCCCCAAAATCTCGCAATGTATGGCCCCGGTCATCCTCTCCTTAATACAGTGCAGTCGCCCTGTCCCATGTGCTACCACCCCCATGTTTCACAGTAGAGATGGTGTTCTTGGGGTGGTACTCATCATTCTTCTTCCTACCAAACATGTTTAGTGGAATTATGACCCAAAAGTTCTATTTTGGTCTTATTTGACCACATGACTTTCTCCCATGACTCCTCTGGATCATCCAAATGGTCATTGGCAAACTTAAGACGTGCCTGGAAATGTGCTGGTTTAAGCAGGGGAACCTTCCGTGCCATGCATGATTTTAAACCATAACGTCTTAGTGTATTACCAACAGTAACCTTGGAAACGGTGGTCCCAGCTCTTTTCAGGTCATTGACCAGCTCCTCCCGTGTAGTTCTGGGCTGATTTCTCACCTTCCTTAGGATCATTGAGACCCCACGAGGTGAGATCTTGCATGGAGCCCCAATCTGAGGGAGATTCATGTTTAGCTTCTTCCATTTTCTAATGATTGCTCCAACAGTGGACCTTTTTTCACCAAGCTGCTTGGCAATTTCCCCGTAGCCCTTTCCAGCCTTGTATAGGTGTACAATTTTGTCTCTAGTGTTTTTGGACAGCTCTTTGGTCTTGGCCATGTTAGTAGTTGGATTCTTACTGATTGATAGGGGTGGACAGGTGTCTTTATGCAGCTAACGACCTCAAACAGGTGCATCTAATTTAGAATAATAAATGTAGTGGAGGTGGACATTTTACAGGCAGACTAACAGGTCTTTGAGGGTCAGAATTCTAGCTTTTAGACAGGTGTTCAAATACTTATTTGCAGCTGTATCATACAAATAAATAGTTTAAAAATCATATACAGTGAAACCCACTTATCTCGACCTCGGTTAACTCGACAACCTTATTTAGTCGATGTTTTTGAAGCAGAACCGCCAAATTCTTGCATTGTCTTAGCATTTTTTTATCGGTTATGTCAACTTTTTTATGTCGCCGAACCCTAATATCTCGAGCCCAAGGGGGGAAAAATTGCCGTTTCCTGACAGTTAACAAACATGTATGTACATTTTTATAGCATGCCTTCATCAAACAAATCTCGGCAACGCCGTTGTGTAAAAAAAACCTCCAAAAACATGTGCATGCACATTCTCATTTATTAACGCACATCATGTACATAAAGAAATTTCAAGCATGTTAATATATTGCTGCCATATTGATTTTAGTTTATCTCGATCATCAGTTATCTTGATGCTTTTTGGCGACCCCCTTGGACATCGACATAACTGGGTTCCACTGTATTGTGATTTCTGGATTTTTTTTTTTAGATTATGTCTCTCACAGTGGACATGCACCTACGATGACAATTTCAGGCCCCTCAATGATTTCTAAGTGGGAGAACTTGCAAAATAGCAGGGTGTTCAAATACTTATTTTCCTCACTGTATATGTAATAAGTTAATTAACAATTGAGTACAGTATAACGTTCTTAAAGTGGGAAGATTAATCAATTAGAATATTATTACACAAGATCAATTATAATATTGTTCCATGAGATTTCAATCATTTGATCCATTGTCTTTTTCTAATAATTGGTTAAATTATTTTATATATTATATATTAATAATAATAATAATTATATATTATATATATATTTTATACATATACATACATACATATATATATATATATATATATATATATATATATATATATATATATATATATATATATATATATATATATATATACAGTGCCCTCCACAATTATTGGCACCCCTGTTTAAGATGTGGTCGTGGACTTCTAAAAATTCTCCTTTTTTTTTAAAACAACATAGAACCCAAATGCAAAAAAAGAGAAAAATCCAACCTTTCATTTAAGTACATTACTTTGGTGGTAAAAAAATCACACATTTAGAAAAAAAAAAAAAACTTGAAATCATGTGTGCCACAATTATTGGCACCCCTAACAATTCCTCTGAAAAATTTAATTTTTTTTTTTTTAAATATATTTTTCTGTAGTTGCTAAGGTTGGTCAGGGTATCTAGGGACTTTTAATTAGTAATTCATGATTTCCTGTTTCCCTGGGGTAAAAATATGACGTGACACAGAGGCCTAATTCTCTTACCCATTTGTCAACATGGCAAAGACAAGAGAACACACCATTCAAGTAAGGCAGATGTGTGTCGACCTTCATAAGTCAGGCAATGGCTACAAGAAAATAGCCACTCGCCTTAACTTGCCGGTATCTACAGTCAGAGGAATCATTAAGAAGTTTAAAACAACTGGAACAGTGACAAACAAGGCTGGAAGAGGTCCCAAGTTTATCTTGCCACAACGCACAGTGAGGAGGATGGTAAGAGAAGTAAAAAAATTTCCCAAGCTCACCGTCACAGAATTGCATCAAAGAGTGGCATCTTGGGGTCACAGAGTCTCCAAAACAACCATCAGACGCTCTCTACATGCCAACAAGCTGTTTGGGAGGCATGCAAGGAAAAAGCCTTTTCTCACTAACACTCACAAACGTAAACGTCTGGAGTTTGCTAAGCGGTACTGGGACTTTAACTGGGATCGTGTGCTTTGGTCAGATGAGACTAAGATTGAGCTTTTTGGCAACAAACACTCTAAGTGGGTCTGGCGTAAAACAAAAGATGAGTATGCCGAAAATCACCTCATGCCCACCGTGAAGTATGGTGGAGGATCTGTGATGCTGTGGGCCTGTTTCTCTTCCAAAGGCCCTGGGAACCTTGTTAGGGTGCATGGCATTATGAACGCTTTGAAGTACCAGGATATTTTAAATAAAAACCTGATGGCCTCTGCCAGAAAGCTGAAGATGGGTCGTCATTGGGTCTTTCAGCAGGATAATAATCCAAAACATGTGGCAAAATCTACACAAAAGTGGTTCAGCAGTCACAAACTCAAGGTCCTCCCATGGCCATCTCAGTCCCCAGACCTCAACCCAATCGAAAACCTGTGGGGCGAGCTAAAGAGAAGAGTGCATAAGAGAGGACCCAGGACACTGGATGATCTAGAAAGATTGTGCAAAGAAGAATGGTCAAAAATCCCTCTCTCTGTGTTCTCCAATCTTGTGAAATGTTATAGGAGGAGATTAAGTGCTGTCTTGTTGGCAAAAGGAGGTTGTACAAAGTATTAACATCAGGGGTGGCAATAATTGTGGCACACATGATTTCAAGTTTTTTTTTTTTTTCTAAATGTGTGATTTTTTTACCACCAAAGAAATGTACTTAAATAAAAGGTTGGATTTTTCTCTTTTTTTGCATTTGGGTTCTATGTTGTTTTAAAAAAAAGGAGAATTTTTAGAAGTCCACGACCACATCTTAAACAGGGGTGCCAATAATTGTGGAGGGCACTGTATATATATATATATATATATATATATATATATATATATATATATATATATATATATATTTATTTTATTTTTTTTACATATATATATGTAAAAAAAAGAATCACCCGTTGGTATGCCGTGGATGAGTCCCATCAGCACTATAAGCAGAAGAGAAACAGAAAAAAGAAAGATGAAGTACACAGTAAAAGCTTCAGTGGTTGATATAAGAAATCTATGGCAGGGTGGTCTGGTGTGAATTGGTCTTACTGTTATTATAAAATGGAAATCACTATGAGTAATTATAAATGGTTATAATTAATCATAAATATTTAGATTATCTTAAAATGAACAGTAATAAAATTAATGTTACAGTTATTTGGTCTGTTTGTCCACCAAACAGACAGTATAATCTTTAATTAACTCTACAGAAGGGTTATCTTCCTGGCCAATGAAGACACAACTTTCTACTTTATACCGTACAAGTAATTTAGCATGTAGCAAGATCAAATGTATGCAGTGACCTTGAAAATGGGAGCGGCACTCAGAGACCATAACTTGTAAACATGAGGTGTTTAATGAATGGGACTACGTAACACAGAACTAAACTTTAGACCAGAGGCGATTTCTTTAAGACTGCAAGGGAAGCTCGGCTTCCCTTATAATGTCACAAAATTAATGGTCAAATATGTACTATTGTATTAACATTTTATTGACTAAAAATGCGTTAGAAAACGTTCATCTCAAAGACGAGTTCGTTCAGAATCAGTTACATATAGCAGGTGGGCTGACTCGATTTCCTTCTCATACATTCCCGCAGCGTCACAGTGCATTTCCCTATTGAAGCCCAGCGTCCATTGACTTCAATGGGGCTGCTTTGAACGGTTTTTTTCAGCGCTTCGAAACTAGACGGTCATTGGATAAACGCTGCGATTATGTCCCGCCCACGGACGCTCAGCGTCTCTGGGGGTGAATGGGGAGTGGGCTGGCCCGGACTCCGAGCTTCTGCGTGATGATTGGAGGGTCTGTCGAAAGACTGTATCTCCTTTTGACTGACAGCGATTCTGTACTATAAGGAATCACTGAAGCTATTCGCGCTCAGTCCCATCGCGGATTTCTCAAGTTCAGTCGAAATAAAAACTGCTGCAACCTATTTCTTTGATATTTGCTTGGCGAAATTGCTTGATTTTCATCATACATTTCACACAATTATACACCACATTCCTTGTTTCAGTTTTACAGAGTTTAATATTTTTTTTTTAGATCGTTCATTCATTCATTCATTCCTTCATTCATTCATTCATTCATTCATATAACGTTAGTAGGCTAGGCTAGCGTCGTGGGTGAAACTGCGCACGATGGCAGACGGTGCTAATATTGTCGACCTGATTTTGGCGAAGCCATTTGAAAGTGTTCCTTACGAGGAAAAACTTAGAATTAAACAGCAGGGCAGATCAACACCTAAGATTGATTTAGTGCAAAAGATAGGGAAAAATAACAGGTCTTTTCAGCTCTCCTGGTATGACAAAGTTAGCTGGCTGACTGGAAGTGCTGTGACAAATAAAATGTACTGCTGGCCATGCCTCTTGATGAAACCATCTCACGGATGTGTTGTTTGGTGGTCAAAGGTGGGGTTTGGAGATCTGTCTAACTTTGACAGGGCATATAAAAGACATGAAAAGAGCAATGAACATGTGAGTGCATGTGCAAGATTAAGTTGCATGGGCAGGATCAGGGTTGAGCATGCAATAAATGAAGGTGCTCGCATTCAAGTGGCTAAACATAATGAAATAGTCAAACAAAACAGGGCCTTCCTAAACCGCCTTATTGATGTGACATCCTTGCTTGGCCGGCAGGAGCTGTCATTTAGGGGACATGATGAGAGTAGTGAATCATCCAACAAGGGGAATTACAGGGAGTTCACAGAAACATTAGCTAAATATGACTCTGTCCTGTCCACACAATTCGAGTCCTCAACTGTGTTTTCTGGTATGTCCCATACTATTCAAAATGATTTGATCTCTGCTCTTGCAGCCACCGTTTCTGATCAGATCAGAGATGAAATTCAGGATGCTCCCTTTTTTGGATGGCAGGTGGATGAAACAACTGATATATCCTGCCGTGCCCAACTCTCTGTCATTGTTCGCTATGTGGATAGTGCAGGTAAAATTCAGGAGCGCTTTATTGGATTTTTTGATGTTTCGGGGGGGCGAGATGCCCAGTCCGTTTTTGAAATATTAAATGAGAACATGCAGGGCTACAATTTTAAGGACAAGCTTGTGGCACAGACCTATGATGGGGCTGCTGTCATGGCTTCAGATCTCAATGGTCTGCAGGCCAAAGTGAAAGCAATAGCCCCCAGTGCAATGTTTGTGCATTGCTATGCACACCGACTGAATCTGGTGCTGTCACAGGGGGCTAAATGCTTGCCTGAGTGCAGAATTTTTTTTGCATCACTCTCTGGATTTGCCACATTTTTTTCAAAATCCACAAAGAGGACATCTTTTCTGGAGTCTGCAGGCTGTTCAAGGTTGCCCAGAAACGCTCCTACTCGATGGAATTTCACATCACGGATAGTGAGCACTGTGGCAAACAATTATGATGGCCTCCTGCAGACATTTGAGAACATCATTGCAGATACAACAATGGATGATGATACACTGGATTGTGCCAAAGGCTTTGTGAGGAAACTGGAGGATTTTGAGTTTGTGTTCATGTTGTACACATATGAACAAATCTTCTCTGAGACTGATGTGGTCTTTGATATTGTCCAGCAGAGGGTGATGGATGTTCTTTACTGCAAGAACAGAATTGAATCTCTTCTTGCATTTGTCAAAGAGAAGAGGTCAGAGGGGGCTTTCCAAGCCATTTATGCCAAAACAGCAGATCTCACATCAGACCCACGAGATGAGCCCATGAGAAAGCGCCGTCTGACCCAATTGCAGGATCCCCAAGTGCGATACAGAAATCTGTACATGGCCATCCTTGATAACATCTTGGAGCAGATTCCTCGACGTTTTTCAAATTTGGAAAGCATGCTCTTCTTAGAATTAGTCAATCCAGGGAAATTTGATGACATGAGACAGGTATTTCCAGAGGAGGCCTTCCAAAGTGTCCTGAAAAGTTATGGCCATCACTTTGATTCAGGAAGTCTGAGGTCAGAACTTCAAGTCCTGTATTCAGATCAGGACTTGCAGGGTAACAGGGGAAAGCTGTGTGATTACTTGGTGTTCCTTAAAGACATGGAGTTGGACAGTGCAATGCCTCAGCTTTACAAACTGTTCTCATTAGTGGCAACAATTGGAGCTACATCTGCAGGTGTAGAAAGGAGCTTCTCCTGTTTAAAGCGACTCAAGTCCTACACCCGAAACACAATGGGCCAAGGCCGTTTAAGCAGCCTAGCTCTGCTGGCCATTGAGAGGACACTGGTCAAGTCACTTGAAAAGACTCCTAGTTGGTACGACAGGGTCACAGACCATTTTCTTGAAAAGGAACGTAGGGCAGAATTTACTTTTAAATAAATAGACAATTTTATGATGTAGGCCGAAAATGAGCTTCCCCTCTCTGACAGACCAGTAGCCGCCACTGCTTTAGACCTAAACATACTGGAGCCGAGTTTAGTGCATGACCTTATTTATTATTTGAATGACCCCTTGAAGTCAGCTGGAGAGACCAGAGACAGCCTTTTTTTGCCTTGTTTTATTATTGGAAGATACTTAAATGTAAGACAACCCCAAATAAAACTGTAGACTATAAGACCCAGTCTATGATTGATATGCAGATGTTAAAGGTTAAAATTGGTGTCGGGGAGATGCGTTCAGCTAATCAACAAAATTATCCTACCCAGATGCTACACGTTATCATCATCAGCTTTAGCCTTTAACAGTGTCTGCTTTTTCACACTTGATGTGAGAAAAAACATACAGTAGGGGCAAAAATAAATACCATCCTTCTGTAAAACTGCAGAGAACAGTCTGTCTTTCTTTACACTCTTAACAAATGTAGTGGAAAATCGACTTAAACGATCAAAAAAATACCAATCATTACAAAGCACTGACCTTCAAGACTCTCTAAATAAAAAAAAAATAAATAAAGTATATCTACAAAATCAATGCTCTTCACTTTACATAATTACATAATTTAAGACTTTTAATATTACACAAATACAGAAGATAACAAATATTGAATCAAGTATAAATATGTACTGACTACCAATGGATAGCTGCAGTTACAAATCATGAAGTCACTTTTAATGATTTGATTATTTAAGGGAAAAAAAAATGCATCTATGGATTCAACATGCTGAATGTTTAATATTTCAGCAAGAAACTTGTCAAACAGAACCTGATATTAGTCTTCCAGACTGTTACTTGGTAATAATTCAATAATCAGAAAAGACACACAGAACATTTACTCACAGATATTCACACAAAGAGGCCCAAGATCCATCCTGTCTACTGATGCTTGATTAAATGAGCCATATCTTTGTTGAAGCCTCACCACTTCCTCTGTGTGTCGTGTTTCTAAAGAAAGATCACACTTTAGACTGTAAGAAAGAGAAAGAACGAGATTGAGAGAGAGAGAAAATGTTGCATTTGAAGATTTATATTTTATATATGAATAAAAGCAGAATACAAAGTTTTCAACATTCATATTAAGCATTGCAGCAATAGAGAAATTCCCAGTTGCAGAATATTTAACAAGGTTTACAGTGTATATATATATATAATGTCACATGAAAATATTCTTTGTGTTGGTTGAATATGAAACATTTTAAGTTTCAAGAGCTAATTGTCATACTGTATGTGCACTCACCGGCCACTTTATTAGGTACACCTGTCCAACTGCTCTTTAAAGCAAATTTCTAATCAGCCAATCATATGGCAGCAACTCAATGCATTTAGGCATGTAGACATGGTCAAGACGATCTGCTGCAGTTCAAACTGAGCGTCAGAATGGGAAAGAAAGGTGATTTAAGTGACTTTGAATGTGGCATGGTTGTTGGTGCCAGACGGGCTGGTCTGAGTATTTCAGAAACTGCTGATCTACTAGGATTTTCATGCACAACCATCTCTAGGGTTTACAGAGAATGGTCTGAAAAAGAGAAAATATCCAGTGAGTGGCAGTTCTGTGGGCGCAAATGCCTTGTTGATGCCAGAGGTCAGAGGAAAATGGCCAGACAGGTTCGAGCTGATAGAAAGGCAACTGTAACTCAAATAACTACTCGTTACAACCGAGGTATGCAGAAGAGCATCTCTGAAAGCACAACACGTCAAACCTTGAGGCGGATGGGCTACAGCAGCAGAAGACCACACCGGGTGCCACTCCTGACAGCTAAGAACAGGAAACTGAGGCTATCTTCTGATGGCTACTTCCAGCAGGATAACGCGCCATGTCATAAAGCGCGAATCATCTCAGACTGATTTCTTGAACATGACAAGAAAAACTGAAATATCAAATGGTCCTAAGTATTGAGACCCTTTGCTCAGTATTTAGTAGAAGCACCCTTTTTATCTTTTATCACCCTTTTTAAGTTTTTCACACCTGGATTTGGGGATCCTCTGCCATTCCTCCTTGCAGATACTCTGTCAGGTTGGTTCTGTCAGGTTGGATGGTAAACGTTGGTGGACAGCCATTTTTAGGTCTCTCCAGAGATGCTCAATTGGGTTTAAGTCTCTGGGTGGTTATTTTACATAATTCTTGCCATAAGTGCCTTTAGGAATAATGGGTTCTATTTGCTATCATTCTGTCTGTGTATTCCCAGTGATTTGTTGTTGAGAACCTCAAAGCTGTCAAAGACTTTGTTGAATTTGTCAGTTATAATGCGACTGTCAGTGATCTCACACCTACTTTTGCTTTGATAGTGTGTAATATTCTGTAATCCCTTTCAGAGTGTTATAGGTGGTGTAGCAACACCCCAGGCTTAGTTTATATTCTCTCTTGGTATTTTTAATGGTTCTTCAAAGATCATATCTGGCCTTCCTGAGGTCACAGGCAATACCCAAGTATTTTTTGATGCAAGTACTAATGTAGCAGGTTATTATTGCATTAGATATATAATCATGGTTAACAGTACAGTCACTGCACATAGCAGCTTTCTTAAACACCTCACAATCTGTTCAGCCAAAGCAGTTCTGAAGCGCCTAAACTGATTTTTCAGATCACACACAAAATGTAGAAAACGTGCGGGGAGGGAACTGTAAGACACACTATAGAATTAGTCACAGATTGCTGTTGCTGCTGAAGGTCACAGTAATGGTACACATTTCAAGACATTTTTATTATAAGCTTGCTGTTTTGAGATCTACATATAGTCTCTTATTGGTTGAACAAAGTTCCAATGATGTCTAACCCTATGTTAATCTTCTGTTATTAGCTTAGTGCTTGTAGTGCATGTGTTAAAAACCATAGCACATAACACAGAAATTAGCAGTAGTGGAAACATGCACATGTGGCTGATTCATTTCAGTTTTACTGAAAAAAGGAAGGACAGATCATTTCCTCTTCTCTTAAAGCCATACAGCTCAACTACTAGGAAACAAATACAATTTCCTGCTTTAACTTTTATTAACCACAAGAAATATATTTGCTAAATAACAAATAAAATATAAATTTTTGTTTAATAATGTCATCTCATCAGGAAATCCACTACTAGGTCTGATGCTATTTTTAATTAAATTTAATCTGAAATGACATTTGGCGCATTTGTAAATGACAGACTTTCACAGACTTTGTGGAAGAAACCTTGAGAGAAACCAGACTCAAAAGGGGAACCCATCCTCATTTGGTTATGCTCCAGGACATGAACTAAAACACAATAAATCACACTCACACTGGCTCTATAATTTTACTAGAATTCTGGTATTCTGAAAATTTGGAAATGAGAAATACACAATCAATGGCATGGTTATTAGGTTAATAGTGTATGAAGTACAAATAAACATTTAGTCTGTGGCGGGTAGTCACGGAAAGAAAAGCCTTCTCTTCTGTCCTAAACACTATCAGAAGCACTGACCTACATTTACAACCTAAATTCTAATATTTGTTTAATAAAAAAATATTAATTTATTCCCAACAGTTTATTCTCTTCATTTCACAGTGTTTCTCATGGCTGCACTGCTTACAGTACTTGTATGTGGATGTTAGATTTTTTTTTGTCTAATTAGATTTTAGCCTCTGTAACCCAGCCATTAGGGAGGCACAAGCCAGTGCACTCTTGGTGCCGGTCCCAAGCCCGGATAAATGGGGAGGGTTGCATTAGGAAGGGCATCCAGCGTAAAACATGTGCCAAATCAAACATGCGGATCACAAGAATTTCATACCGGATTGGTCGAGGCCCGGGTTACCAACGACCACCACAGGTATCGTTAGCCAACAGGGTACCAGTGGAAATTGGGCTACTGTTGGCCGAAGGAGGAGAAAGAGAAGAGGAAGACGTCTACAGAGACGGCAGGGAAAGGAGAAGTGTAGGAGAGTGAAGGTTCGGGTTGGTACTTTAAATGTTTGTACTATGACTGGTAAAGGGAGAGAGATAGTTGATATGATGGAGAGGAGAAAGGTAGATATGTTGTGTGTTCAGGAGACCAAGTGGAAAGGGAGTAAGGCCAGGGACATTGGAGGAGGGTTTAAACTGTTCTATCATAGTGTGGATGGAAAGGGAAATGGTGTAGGGGTGATTCTGAAGGAAGAGTAAGCATGTAGTAAGCATGTAGTGGAGGTAAAAGTTTCTGATAGATTGATGAACGTGAAGCTGGAAGTTGAAGGGATGATGATAAATGTCAGCCAGCCGCTTGAACATTTCCGCGGTCACAACGTCCTCTTCCGGTTCAGCGTCATCTTTCAGCCGGCAACACCGGCATGCACGCCACCTTGTTTCTGTATAAATAGCCACCGGCTGCCTGCGCTCACTGCCAGATTGTCTCGTTCGGCTCTGTTCTCCGCTCCGTAGTGAGTGGTGCTACGATTTGTTCATAAGTATTCGGACGTTCTGCTTTTCTCTGTATAAACCCAACGTGTGCTCCCACTACCCGGTCAAAAGTATTCGGACATTATTGGTTTTCTTTTTTTTCTCTTTATTAACCCTGTGTGTGCTTCTGTTGTTTGCTCTAAAGTTTTCGGACATGTTGCTTCCCTGCCTGTTCTATCCTTCTCATCTTTTTCTTCCACTTTAACCCTGTGCACACTGTGTTTTTGTGCTATTGTGTTCGGACATTAAATATTTTCAGCCTGTTCAACCCTCCTCTCTCGACTCATATCGTCTGGAGCATCCTGCATTTGGGTCTTATCATCCACTCACCTAGCCCCGCACCCGAGTCCCTGACAGAAAAATCTGGCCAGCTATGGATCCCACGGATGCTACCGATCTTCAGGCCACCCTTAATGCTCTGGTCCAGGTTTCCGCCACCCATGAGCAACGGCTCCAGGATATTACTTCGGGTCTTCAGCAGCTTATTCAGCGTCTCGACACCCTTCCAGGGGCAGCCGCGCCCAACCCACCACCAGTCACCGCTCCTCA
Organism: Silurus lanzhouensis; assembly: GCA_039877035.1. Lineage (NCBI taxonomy): Eukaryota > Metazoa > Chordata > Actinopteri > Siluriformes > Siluridae > Silurus > Silurus lanzhouensis. Next base: position 1,049,953 of record JBCEWE010000253.1, on the reverse strand, counting down.
GCCTTCCCGCTCTGCCGTTGCCTCCGCAGGTCCAGCCCACACCTGGCGCTTTTGCTCCTAAGGGACCACACCGCGTTCCCCCGGCTCGCTTCTCGTGGGAACCCGAACTTTGTCGGTCCTTCCTGGCACAGTGTAATCTGATTTTTTGTCTCCAACCACTCTGCCACTGGCCTCTCACCCTTTCAGGCTGTGTTCGGCTACCAACCCCGCTGTTCTCTACACAGGAACCCAAGTCCACCGTTCCCTCTGCCCTTGCCCAGTTCAAGCGTTGTCGGCGCAGGTGGAGGGTGGCCCAGGCAGCCCTCCTAAAGTCTTCCCAGAGTTACAGACGTTGGGCCAATCGCAAATGCCGGCCCCTCGATATTGGGTCGGCCAAAGGGTCTGGCTTTCTACGCGTGACCTACCCCTCAAGGCGGTATGCAGGAAGCTTGCCCTTCATTCCTCATTTTGCCTGCCCTCGGTTTTCGGATCTTTGGATTCCCCTTTTGCTCTGTTCTCCGGGTAACGCCCCCTGTTTCTGCTTTTCTCTATATAAACCCAATGTGTGCTCCCACTACGTGGTCAAAAGTATTCGGACATTATTGGTTTTCTTTTTTTTCTTCTTTATTAACAATGTGTGTGCTTCTGTTGTTTGCTCTTAAGTTTTCAGACATGTTGCTTCCCTGCCTGTTCTATCCTTCTCATCTTTTTCTTCCACTTTAACCCTGTGCGTGCTGCGACTGTGTTTTTGTGCTATTGTGTTCGGACATTAAATATTTTCTGCCTGTGCAACCCTCCTCTCTCGACTCATAATATTTGAAGCATCCTGCATTTGGGTCCTATCATCCACTCACCTAGCCCCGCACCCGAGTCCCTGACAATAAATGTCATCAGTGCTTATGCTCCACAAGTCGGCTGTGAGATGGAGGAGAAGGAAAGATTCTGGAGTGAATTAGATTTAGTGGTAGATGGTGTACCTAGGAAAGAATGATTGGTGATTGGGGTAGACTTTAATGGGCATGTAGGTCAAGGGAACAGAGGTGATGAGGAGGTGATGGGTAGGTATGGCCTTAAGGAGAGGAATTTGGAAGGGCAGATGGTGGTGGATTTTGCTAAAAGGATGGAAATGGCAGTGGTGAATGTGTATTTTAAGAAGAAGGATGATCATAGGGTGACATATAAGAGTGGAGGAAGGTGCACACAGGTGGACTATGTTCTATGCAGGAGGTGCAACCTGAAGGAGATTGGAGACTGTAAGGTGTTGACGGAGGACAGTGTAGCTAGACAGCATCGGATGGTGGTCTGTAGGATGGCTTTGGAGGTGAAGAATAAGAGGAGGAGTGTGAAGACTGAAAGAAGAATAAGATGGTGGAAGCTAAAGGAGGAAGAGTGTAGTGTGAGGTTCAGGGAAGAGGTCAGACAGGGGTTCGGTGGTGTTGAAGAGGTGTTGAATGATTGGGCAACTACTGCAGGAGTGATGAGGAAGGCAGCTAGAAAAGTACTTGGTGTGACATCTGGAAATAGAAAGGAAGACAAAGAGATGTGGTGGTGTGGTGGAATGAGGAAGTGCAGGAGAGCATAAGGAGAAAGTGGTTGGCAAAACAGAAGTGGGATCGACAGAGTGATGAGAAAAGTAGTCAGGAGTACAAGGAGAGGCAGCAGCAGGTAAAGAGGGATGTGGATAAAGCCAACGAAAAGGCATATGAGGAGCTGTATGAGAGGTTGGACACTAAGAGAGGAGAAAAGGATTTGTACCGATTGGCCAGGCAGAGGGACCGAGCTGGAAAGGATGTGCTGCAAGTTAGAGCAATAAAGGATGGAGATGTGTTGACCAGTGAGGAGTGAGGTGTATTAAGAAGGTGGAGGGAGTATTTTAAGCAGCTGATGAATGAGGAAAATCAGAGAGAGAGAAGGTTGGATGATGTGGAGTTAGTGAAGCAGGATGTGGATAGGATTAGTTAAGAGAAAGTGAGAGCAGTGATTACGAGGATGAAGAGTGGAAAGTCGGTTGGACCAGATGACATACCTGTAGAAGCATAGAGTTGTTTAGGAGAGATGGCAGTGGAGTTTTTAAACAGATTGTATAACAAGATTCTGGAAGGTGAGAGGATGACTGAGGAATGGAGAAGGAGTGTGCTGGTACCGATCTTTAAGCATAAGGGAGATGTGCAGACCTGCAGTAAATACAGGGGAATCAAGTTGATCAGTCAAACCATGAAGTTATGGGAAAGAATAGTTGAAGCCAGGCTGAGACAAGAGGTGACCATCTGTGAGCAAGAGCATGGTTTCATGCTGAGGAAGAGCACCACAGATGCCTTATTTGCTTTGAGAATGTTGATTGAGAAGTATAGAGATGGACAGAAGCATTGCATTGTTTATTTGTGGATTTAGAGAAAGCGTACGACAGAGTGCCGAGAGAGGAGTTGTGGTACTGTATGAGGAAGTCAGGTGTGTCAGAGAAGTATGTAAGGGTGGTGCAGGACATGTATGAGGACAGTGTGACGGCAGTAATGTGTGCAGTAGGAATGACAGACTGGTTCAGGGTGAAGGTTGGACTCCATCAAGGATCGGCCCTGAGCCCTTTCCTCTTTGCAGTGGTGATGGACAGGTTGATAGACAAAGTCAGACAGGAGTTTTCCTGGACTATAATGTTTGCAGATGATATTGTAATTTCTGGTGAGAGTACTGAGCAGGTTGAGAAGAGCCTGGAGTTGTGGAGAGTACATGTGTTAGAGGGAGGGCAGTGGAGTGGTGCGGTTACAGGGAAAAGAGGTGGAGAAGGTGGAGGAGTTCAGGTACCGGGGGGTCAACAGTGCAAAGTAATGGGTGGAGAATAGTGACAGGAGTGATTTGTGATAGAAGGGTATCTGCAAGAATGAAAGGGAAAGTTTATAGGACTGTGGTGAGACCTGCGATGTTATATGGATTAGAGACAGTGGCATTGAGTAAAAGACAAGAGGTGGAGCTGGAGGTAGCAGAACTGAAGTTGTTAAGGTTTTCGTTGGGAGTGACAGGATTAGAAATGAGTTTATTAGAGGGACAGCCAATGTAGGATGTTTTGGTGACAAGGTGAGGGAGGCGAGATTGAGATTGTTTGGACATGTGCAGAGGAGGGACATGAGTTATATTAGTAGAAGAACGCTAAGGATGGAGCCACCAGGTAGGAGGAAAAGAGGACGGCCAAGGAGGAGATTCATGGATGTGGTGAGGGAAGACATGCGGGTAGTTGGTGTGAAAGAGGCAGATGTAGGAGACAGGGTGGCATGGAGACGGATAATCCTCTGTGGCGACCCCTAATAGGAGCAGCCGAAAGAAGAAGAATAATTTTTGCTTTAACAAACAATAGTGTTGTAATTTAGATAGTTAATTCTTTTGGTTACATCACAGTGTATTGTCTGTATATGTTTCGGAATAACTTTCGCATAAAAAACGTCATCTTGCTGGTAAAAAAAACAAACTAATATGGCTGGTAGAATATAGTGTTTAAAAAAAAAATGAGACGACACAGAAAAGAACAGAAGAAAAAACAGAAAAAAACAGTAAAAGAGGCAGAAATCTCAGGCTTCAGTATACACTCTAGGCAGGTGTCTGTTCTGCACCACCTATCATTTTAAACCTTTTATTTTCAGCCAGTAGCATTATGGAAACAAAATGTTTGATGGAAAATGTAGCCAATGAGTGCAGGATTTTACCGATATATGGGAGGATTTTATTACCCACGTGGGTGAGTCTTAGTTTTATTACCGTAATTTCCGGACTATAAAGCGCACCCACTGAATTGACAAATATTTTTATTTTTACCATAAATAAGCTGCACCTGTCTATAAGCAGCAGGTGTCTACACTAATGTACTTTACACAGGCTTTAATGAAAGACACGTTACACACGGTGTAACGGGTGAAATATGTTGCGCTTCTATTAGGAGCATAGCAGTATTTTGGGAATAGTATGCACTGCATTCTTCCAGTATTACTGCATGTGTGGAGACTGAAGATTATGTCCTTATTATTTTCTAATGCTCATTTCTAAGTATCTTTGACTAACCCATAACGGTGTTGCCAATAAAAATAAAAAAGCACGAGTTTTGGAAACCTGTCTGTGCTTATATGATTTTTGTTGCAACTGGAGTTTTAGTGAGCTCTCCCATGACCCAGACTCAACACGCTACCAAGGCTAGTATCTAAACAGTAGCCGACCAAGTCATTGTTCATTGTCTTCCTCCTTCCTTTCACAACTACAGTGGTACCTTGACCTACAAGTGCATTAATGTAAGAGTTTTCCGAGGTACGAGCGGTCACACTGTCGTTTTTTTGCTTTGTTACACAAGCAAAAAATTGAGGAACCATAACAAGGCACAAAACAAAAGGTGCTCTTCTTAATGTTTGCGCAGTCCTCTATTTAAACCCCAGCAGCAAACCGGATTGGCCACAAGAACAGTCACATCACAAACGATGATTACTTCCCTAGCCAATAGCAGTCCAAACAGGGAGAAACTTTAAGAAAATGACAGGACTGAGAAACAATAGAGAGAGAGAGAGAAAAACACCCACACAAACGAACATCTACTGGGACGTAACAGTGTGTGTGTGTATGTTAGAGTGTTAGAATTGTTGAGATTAGCAGATGGCTCTCAAACAGGGGGAGGGAGAAAAGGATCAGACATAGTTTCAGATAAATGTTTGTAGGAATCTCATTTGTCATTATAATATTCATAAAATGTGAAATATAAACTCATGAGACATGTGGCTTTAAACCCAGTACTTTTCTGGACTGATTTCATGTATTTATATATGAAATAAAAATAATGTTCAGTGCAGGAAATGTATATTAATGGCACTTCATCATCTATACCTTAAATTCTTTTTTTTTTTTAGCAATATCAACTTTGATGATTGAAACCCAGCCATTAGGGAGGCACAAGCCAGTGCATTCTTAGTGCCGGTCCCAAGCCCGGGTAAATGGGGAGGGTTGCGTTAGGAAGGGCATCCAGCGTAAAACATGTGCCAAATCAAATATGCGGATCACAAATGAGAATTTCATACCGGATCGGTCGAGGCCCGGGTTAACAACGACCGCCACAGGTATCGTTAGCCGACAGGGTACCGGTGGAAATTGGGCTACTGTTGGCCGAAGGAGGAAAAGGAGAGGAGGAAGACGTCTACAGAGACGGCAGGGAAAGGAGCAGTGTAGGAGAGTGGAGGTTAGGGTTGGTACTTTAAATGTTGGTACTATGACGGGTAAAGGGAGAGAAGTAGCTGATATGATGGAGAGGAGAAAGGTAGATATGCTGTGTGTTCAGGAGACCAAGTGGAAAGGGAGTAAGGCCAGGAACATTGGAGGTGGATTTAAACTGTTTTATCATGGTGTGGATGGAAAGAGAAATGGTGTAGGGGTGATTCTGAAGGAAGAGTACAGTAAGAGTGTAGTGGAGGTGAAGAGAGTTTCTGATAGGGTGATGATCGTGAAGGTGGAAGTTGAAGGGATGATGATAAATGTCATCAGTGCCTATGCTCCACAAGTTGGCTGTGAGATGGAGGAGAAGGAAAGATTCTGGAGTGAATTAGATGAAGTGGTAGATGGTGTACCTAGGAAAGAACGGTTGGTGATTGGGGCGGACTTTAATGGGCATGTAGGTGAAGGGAACAGAGGTGACGAGGAGGTGATGGGTAGGTATGGTTTTAAGGAGAGGAATGTGGAAGGGCAGATGGTGGTAGATTTTGCTAAAAGGATGGAAATGGCAGTGGTGAACACTTATTTTAAGAAGAAGGAGGATCATAAGGTGACTTATAAGAGTGGAGAAAGGTGCACACAGGTGGACTATGTGCTATGCAGGAGATGCAACCTGAAGGAGATTGGCGACTGTAAGGTGTTGGCAGGGGACAGTGTAGCTAGACAGCATAGGATGGTGGTCTGTAGGATGGTTTTGGAGGCGAAGAAGAAGAGGAGGAGAGTGAGGACTGAAAGAAGAATAAGATGGTGGAAACTGAAGGAGGAAGAGTGTAGTGTGAGGTTCAGGGAAGAGGTCAGAGAGAGGCTCAGTGGTGTTAAGGAGGTGTTGGATGATTGGGCAAATACTGCAGGAGTGATGAGGGAGGCAGCTAGAAAAGTACTTGGTGTGACATCTGGAAATAGAAAGGAAGACAAGGAGACGTGGTGGTGGAATGAGGAAGTGCAGGAGAGCATAAGGAGAAAAAGGTTGGCAAAACAGAAGTGGGATAGACAGAGTGATGAGAAAAGTAGGCAGGAGTACAAGGAGATGCGGCAGCAGGTTAAGAGGGATGTGGCGAATGCCAAGGAAAAGGCATATGAGGAGCTGTATGAGAGGTTGGACACTAAGGAAGGAGAAAAGGATTTGTACCGATTGGCCAGGCAGAGGGACCGAGCTGGAAAGGATGTACTGCAAGTTAGAGCAGTAAAGGATGGAGAGGGAAATGTGTTGACTAGTGAGGAGAGTGTGTTGAGAAGGTGGAGGGAGTATTTTGAGCAGCTGATGAATGAGGAAAATCAGAGAGAGAGAAGGTTGGATGATGTGGAGTTGGTGAAGCAGGATGTAGATAGGATTAGTAAGGAGGAAGTGAGAGCAGCGATTAAGAGGATGAAGAGTGGAAAGTCGGTTGGACCAGATGACATACCGGTAGAAGCGTGGAGATGTTTAGGAGAGATGGCAGTGGAGTTTTTGACCAGATTGTTTAACAGGATTTTGGAAGGTGAGAAGATGCCTGAGGAATGGAGAAGAAGTGTGCTGGTACCAATCTTTAAGCATAAAGGAGATGTGCAGACCTGCAGTAACTACAGGGGTATTAAGTTGATCAGTCACACCATGAAGTTATGGGAAAGAGTAGTGGAAGCCAGGCTGAGAGAAGAGGTGACCATCTGTGAGCAACAGTATGGTTTCATGCCGAGGAAGAGCACCACAGATGCCTTATTTGCTTTGAGAATGTTGATAGAGAAGTATAGAGAAGGACAGAAGGAATTGCATTGTGTATTTGTGGATTTAGAGAAGGCGTACGACAGGGTGCCAAGAGAGGAGTTGTGGTATTGTATGAGGAAGTCAGGTGTGTCAGAGAAGTATGTGAGTGTGGTGCAGGACATGTATGAGGACAGTGTGACGGCAGTGAAGTGTGCAGTAGGTACGACAGACTGGTTTAGAGTGAAGGTTGGACTGCATCAAGGATCGGCCCTGAGCCCTTTCCTGTTTGCAGTGGTGATGGACAGGTTGACGGACGAGGTCAGACAGGAGTCTCCCTGGACTATGATGTTTGCGGATGATATTGTGATTTGTTGTGAGAGTAGAGAGCAGGTTGAGAAGAGCCTGGAGAGGTGGAGATATGCGCTGGAGAGAAGGGGAATGAAACTCAGTAGGAGTAAGACAGAATACATGTGTGTGAATGAGAGGGAGGGCAGTGGAGTGGTCCGGTTGCAGGGAGAAGAGCTTCAGAAGGTGGAGGAATTCAGGTACCTGGGGTCAACAGTGCAAAGTAATGGAGAGTGTGTTAGAGAAGTGAAGAAAAGAGTGCAGGCAGGGTGGAGTGGGTGGAGAAGAGTGACAGGAGTGATTTGTGATAGTAGGGTATCTGCAAAATTGAAAGGGAAGGTTTATAGGACTGTGGTGAGACCTGCGATGTTGTATGGTTTAGAGACAGTGGCATTGAGTAAAAGACAGGAGGTGGAGCTGGAGGTAGCAGAGCTGAAGGTTTTCGTTGGGAGTGACGAGGATGGATAAGATTAGAAATGAGTTTATTAGAGGGACAGCGCATGTAGGATGTTTTGGTGACAAGGTGAGGGAGGCGAGATTGAGATGGTTTGGACATGTGCAGAGGAGGGACATGAATTATATTGGTAGAAGAATGCTGAGGATGGAGCCACCAGGTAGGAGGAAAAGAGGAAGGCCAAGAAGGAGGTTCATGGATGTGGTGAGGGAAGACATGCAGGTGGTTGGTGTGGGAGAGGCAGATGTAGAGGACAGGGTGGTATGGAGACGGATGATCCGCTGTGGCGACCCCTAATGGGAGCAGCCGAAAGAAGAAGAAGAAGAAGAACTTTGATGATTGACAGTAAAGCTCAAAGTGTCTTCTTTCCAAAGATATCTAAATTATTTATGTAGCACTTACACAATTTTCTTTTTATCAGGAACTGTTAACATTTAAAGTTAGGTAGGGTATTTCAGCTGTAAGTCCTAAAATTTAGGCTGGGTGGGGCTGGGAGAGGCGAACCAGACATAGTCTCAGATAAATGTTTGAAGGAATCACATTTTTCATGATACCTTCATTCATTTTAAAATATAAACTCATGAGACACTTTTACCCCAGAATATCATCAGAATTTTTCCGTCCTCTGACTGGTTGGTCAGAGGGAAACTCTTATAGCCAAGTTCGACTGGCAAAACATGTCTGTAGAGCGCTGCACACATTAATACATCCGAGTTAGACTTTTTTATGTCTATGGAGAAAGAGAAATTGAGTTGGTCTCGGACATACTTAAAAATCCATTTCAAGAAAAGCTAGACATCGTTAGGAGGTCGGCCAACCCTGAAGCTAGCTAGCTTGTCTCAGCCTGGGAAAGGGTTTGTTTACCACTTCCAGATCAGTGAATACGAGTGGTACCACTGACTTACAGCCTCTGAGGAGCGGTGCATATTATGAGTCTGCATCTCTGGTGAGTAGGTTGTATTTTATTACAATTTTTTATGTTTTTGTCGCGCTATTACACAAATATTGATTCTGGACTGATCCAGATGATTTAAGTGGCACAGTTGTGTTTGTAGTGTAGCGGTTTGGAGAAACTGGATTTCTTGCTTTAGTAAAATGGGATTCACCCTCCATATGCGAAAAGCCTCTCTCTCTCTCTCTCTCTCTCTCTCTCTCTCTCTCTCTCTCTCTCTGCAATGCCACCCGTTGTTTTATTGCATTTTTGTATAGTATTGATGGTTTCCATAATTGTGAGCTGATAGTGGTGGTATTAAGAGGTGGATAAAGAGATTCAGGGTAGAGGTAAGACAGGGGCTCGGTGGTGGTGAAGAGGTGCTGGATGATTGGGTAACTGCTGCAGAAGTGATAAGAGAGACAGCTAGAAAGGTCCTTGATGTGACATCTGAAAAGAGAAAGGGAGACAAACAGGCAAATTCGGTAGACATAGCTTATTTTAAACAATTTAGGACATTTCTTTTAAAACATGCAAGATTTGGAGCTCCTGTGCAGCCGACACAATTGCACTTGAATGAGTGCGCACTGTAAAAAATGAAAAGCTGACTTAACTTAAAATTTCAAGGCAACTTGCTGCACAGCTTTTTTGAGTTTACTCAACTTTGGACCAAGTTGTTCATTCAACTCAAATCACTGAGTAAAGTCACATATCTCTTTTTTGTTCAGCTAACAGTGTAGTTGTTCACTCAACTCAAATCACTGAGTAAAGTCACATAGCTCTTTTTTGTTCAGCTAACAGTGTAGTTGTTCACTCAACTCAAATCACTGAGTAAAGTCACATAGCTCTTTTTTGTTCAGCTAACAGTGTAGTTGTTCACTCAACTCAAATCACTGAGTAAAGTCACATAGCTCTTTTTTGTTCAGCTAACAGTGTAGTTGTTCACTCAACTCAAATCACTGAGTAAAGTCAGCTAACAGTTTTTCTAGTTAAAATTACTTGTAATTATTTTCCAATGTGTCCCAATAAATTATGTTATGTGAACATTTTTCTGAGTTTTCTGGACAAACATGTTTTGTTAGCATTTACACAATGTTATAAAATAAAACTATAAATGCAAACTTTAAGTTTTGTTTGTTTATTATCTTAAATACAAACAAGGTCAAACAATAGCCATACCTCCTAACAGAAAAAAAAGAAAGTCAAAATAAAAATCCTAGAAAAATGTCAATCAATAAAAAAACAATCTGAAGATAATTGAAGATTCACTTTTAACCTTTTAACCTGTAAAGGCTTTGACTTTATTCCTTAGATGCTTAAAACATTAAAACACTAATAAACATGTAAAATAAAACATATTAAAACATAGAAGTTCAACACTAACACTGTCAACAATGTCAACATGTACCTTACAAAATACACTGCAATCAATGAAAATTTTTAAACAATAAAATAAATTAGTACAAATATAAATTACATTTAAATAAAATAAATAAAATGGCACAATAAAGAATCTGAAAAGATGAAAAATAAACACACAACAACAAAACAAATTAAATAAAAATGACATTGTAAGACATTATATTAACATTTTAACAACTCAGTTTAACAATTTATTTTATTAATTAACATTTTAACATTAAGATGCTAATATTTGTTGAAATCAAAAGATGCTCACACCAAAATGTCAACATTCCCAGTAAGAGTTTACTTTTCACGGACTGTACCTTTGCAGAGCAGTAAGCCCCATTTTCATAACACCCAAAAAAATTTTTTAAACATTTTTAAACATAGTTCAACAATTCACAGTTCAACAACGTTCACAGGAAGAGCTTAGTTTTCAAAGACTGTACCCTTGCAGAGCATCGAGTGCCCATTTCCATAAACACCTTCTCAATTACCTCAAAAGTATATTTGAGTTCTTTTGGGTATTCTTGTTAGATGTGATTTGAGTGCACTTCGGGTTTTAGAGATGCAAATACAGTTGTCATAAAAACAATTCCAATTTACTCGTCCTCCATGTCGCAGTCTTGTGTGTTTTAGAAGTTGTTCTTGAGAAGAGTAAGCTGTATATGTGTTTGTGCCTATTGCTGACCAATGTACAGTGGTTATCAAAATTAGAGAACAATTTATAAACAATTGAACAATTCTGAAATAATGTCATCTTCACTGCTCAACAGTTGAAGGAGTTTTTGTCCTGTCTATACCATGCTACCAGAACAACTTTTCCACAAAATAACTAAGGCATTTCCAAAATACATTATTTTGCAGAAAACACACTGATCAAAATTAGAGAACACTTTCAGATACCTCCCAGTTATTGGTGTTAATCTGGTACCTGGTGCTAAATTCCTTGATTATCTGTCAACCCCTATTTAACTGGCAGCCTAACTTCCAGTTTCACCGACTCTGCAAGATGGTGGGCCGTTCTAAAGTGACTGAAAGCCTCAGGCAGCAGGTTGTCCAGATGAAGGCCAAAGGGACGACCCTATCAGCAATAGCAAGACAAGTTGGCTGTTCCAAATCTGTGATTTCAAGAATATTGAATCTTTACAACATCACAAACTCATTTAAGTCCGCCAAGAAGTCTGGTCGTCCACGAAAGACAAATACAAGAGACGACAGGATACTGCGGAGGATCTCAATGGGCAATCGTTTCCACACTGTAGCGGGAATTGCTCACCAGTTCAGCGCTGAACAGGGTAAGGATCTGTCTCATCATACAGTGTCTCGACGTTTAAGAGCATTAGGACTGAAAGCCCACTCTGCAGTGACCAAACCTCTCATTAGCAGAAAGCATCAAAAGTCTAGACTAAGCTTTGCTGAGGAGCATGTTGTGTGGACAGAGGAGAACTGATCCAAAGTTCACTTCAGTGATGAAAGCAAGTTGAATTTATTTGGGTCCAATGGGAAACATTATGTTCGGTGACAAACTGGAGAAAGACTGAACCCAAAGTGTGTAAAGAAGTCAGTGAAAAGTGGAGGAGGAAGTGTCATGGTTTGGGGCATGTTTTCTGCAGCAGGAGTTGGGCCTCTTATACAGCTACATGGCAAAGTGAATGCAAATGTTTATCCGAACCTTCAACAACAACATATGGTTCCTTCCCTGCGTTCATCACCCAATCAGCCCGCAGTGTTCATGCAGGACAACGCTCAATGTCACACAGCAAAATGGGTAAAGCAGTTCCTTGATACTGAAAACATTGAAATAATGACATGGCCTGCCCAGAGTCCTGATCTCAACTCAATAGAGAACCTCTGGAAAATCCATGGTGACAAAGTTATGGACAAGAAACCCACTACAGTCGCTGAATGTCGTAACCTTTGGAAAATGTTGTTGTAATCTTTTTTCCATGCTATAGTCATTGTTGTTCTCTCATTTTGATCAGTGTGTTTTCTGCAAAATAATGTTTTTTTTTTTTTTTTAAATGCCTTAATTATTTTGTGGAAAAGGTGTTCTGGTAGCATAGTATAAACGGGACAAAAACTCCTTCAACTGTTGAGCAGTGAAGATGATATTATTTCAGAATTGTTCAATTGTTTATAAATTGTTCTCTAATTTTGATTGCCAGCGTATGTTATGCTATTAACAACAAAACAAATATCTACAAAAAATATCTACAATGCCCTCCACAATTATTGGCACCCCTGTTTAAGATGTGGTCGTGGACTTCTAAAAATTCTCCTTTTTTTTTTTAAACAACATAGAACCCAAATGCAAAAAAAGAGAAAAATCCAACCTTTTATTTAAGTACATTACTTTATGGTAAAAAAAATCACACATTTAGAAAAAAAATATAAATTCGAAATCATGTGTGCCACAATTATTGCCACCCCTGATGTTAATACTTTGTACAACCTCCTTTTGCCAACAAGACAGCACTTAATCTCCTCCTATAACATTTTACAAGATTGGAGAACACAGAGAGAGGGATTTTTGACCATTCTTCTTTGCACAATCTTTTTAGATCATCCAGTGTCCTGGGTCCTCTCTCATGCACTCTTCTCTTTAGCTCGCCCCACAGGTTTTCGATTGGGTTGAGGTCTGGGGACTGAGATGGCCATGGGAGGACCTTGAGTTTGTGACTGCTGAACCACTTTTGTGTAGATTTTGCCACATGTTTTGGATCATTATCCTGCTGAAAGACCCAATGACGACCCATCTTCAGCTTTCTGGTAGAGGCCATCAGGTTTTTATTTAAAATATCCTGGTACTTCAAAGCGTTCATAATGCCATGCACCCTAACAAGGTTCCCAGGGCCTTTGGAAGAGAAACAGGCCCACAGCATCACAGATCCTCCACCATACTTCACGGTGGGCATGAGGTGCTTTTCGGCATACTCATCTTTTGTTTTACGCCAGACCCACTTAGAGTGTTTGTTGCCAAAAAGCTCAATCTTAGTCTCATCTGACCAAAGCACACGATCCCAGTTGAAGTCCCAGTACCGCTTAGCAAACTCCAGACGTTTACGTTTGTGAGTGTTAGTGAGAAAAGGCTTTTTCCTTGCATGCCTCCCAAACAGCTTGTTGGCATGTAGAGAGCGTCTGATGGTTGTTTTGGAGACTCCGTGACCCCAAGATGCCACTCTTTGATGCAATTCTGTGACGGTGAGCTTGGGAAATTTTTTTACTTCTCTTACCATCCTCCTCACTGTGCGTTGTGGCAAGATAAACTTGGGACCTCTTCCAGCCTTGTTTGTCACTGTTCCAGTTGTTTTAAACTTCTTAATGATTCCTCTGACTGTAGATATCGGCAAGTTAAGGCGAGTGGCTATTTTCTTGTAGCCATTGCCTGACTTATGAAGGTCGACACACATCTGCCTTACTTGAATGGTGTGTTCTCTTGTCTTTGCCATGTTGACAAATGGGTAAGAGAATTAGGCCTCTGTGTCACGTCATATTTATACCCCAGGGAAACAGGAAATCATGAATTACTAATAAAAAGTCCCTAGATACCCTGACCAACCTTAGCAACTACAGAAAAATATATATAAAAAAAAAAACAATTACATTTTTCAGAGGAATTGTTAGGGGTGCCAATAATTGTGGGACACATGATTTCAAGTTTTTTTTTTTTCTAAATGTATGATTTTTTTTTTACCACCAAAGTTATGTACTTAAATGAAAGGTTGGATTTTTCTCTTTTTTTGCATTTGGGTTCTATGTTGTTTTAAAAAAAAAGGAGAATTTTTAGAAGTCCACGACCACATCTTAAACAGGGGTGCCAATAATTGTGGAGGGCACTGTATAGAGAAATATCTATAAAATATTAACAGTATATGGGTCAAAACACTACACTGGTCTAGGTCTGTTGGTAACATAGAAAATTAATCAGCATCACAAACACGAGTATTTTTTTTTTTCTTTTTTATAATCTATCATGTAAATTCTTAAAAAATAATAAAAGTTTAACTTGCATAAAAATACTGGTGTTCTTGTGATAAAGATTTCTTGTTCATGTTACCAAAAGGCCTAGACCATTATTGCATTTTGACCTATTCCTTAGTGCTGCTTACGACTTAAGACTTGTGTTTAATGCTGAAGTGAAATTAGTTTTCTGCGCTTCGTCACCACGACCAGGCCATTCTGTGGAACAGCAGCAGCTCTTAACAGTAATCTAAAATTTTTAATATCTAACTGGATGGCCTGTTGTTTATACTGGCATTAAAAACTCTAACAAGAGTATATATTTGCATTTCGCGATGTTTTACAAACATTTCAACAATATATTAAAATGTAATAAAATAAATAAAGACACTTACTTTAATAAACGATGAAGTTTGGGTTGATTAGTTCGTCATGATCTCCTGCTCCCAAATTTTTTCCGATAACTGTGGTAAATAAAGCCATGAAGTTAGATTTGCAAGATATAAAACTGGGATTGCGACATATTTTCACCTTGATAAGAACGTGCATGCAGAGCCGGCGCCAGACCATAACTAACTAATCAGCAACAATAACTTGCAAAAATGAGGCATAAAAAACCAATACAGTGCAAGGGCACACACATACAACTAGTACACACTGTCAGCTCATTTACCGTAAAGAGAATCACAAAATAATTACGATATCCAGCGTTCACTAACTCTTCCACACGGCTCGTGCCAACATTACATTTACGACAGCAAAAAAAACCCCCACAGAATCTGCTTTTACGCTTACGTGCTCATCAACCAAAAAGCACGTTTTTTTTTTTTGCCCCCAAACATGCGTGCAGGGTGCTGTTTTAATTTTCTTGATTAGGTTGATCGAGCTCGAGATCATCCACGGCCTGTAGATTTGAAAATTCCGCCTCGGCTCCATTAGCTCCAGTTTCTGAGTAGGTGCAAACAGGTGTTTCCGTGATGTCAGATGGAATAAGCGGTGCTGGCTGAGAGGCTGAGTGATGTAGTACATTCTAAATCTGAAGAAGGTCTTGCAGAAGTAAAACCGACAAGCCATTTTCTAATATCTAATATATTAAATTAATTAAAAACTGTAAGGCAGCACAACAACCTCTTTGGGTTTGCCCCCCTTAACGCCGGCACTGCGTTCATGCAAACTTGCTTTAAAATAATAAGCTTGACCAGTGACACTACATTTCTTAGTTATGACTTTCAAAACCAGGTCAAAAACAATTGTACATTTTATTAGCATTAAAAACTCTTACTAACATTAGATACATTTGCATGTTGCAAACAATGTTTAATGCTTATACTGATGTTTTACAAACATTACAAACATTACAAACATTATAAAAAATATATAATAAAATGAATAAAGATGCTTACTTTAAACACTGACGTTTGAAGAGTTGATGAAGCTGTCCTAAAGCTTGACTGATGATCAAAATGGCGCTATCATACCATGTGCACTCCAATGTCTGCACGTTATAGCGTGCACGCGCCAACCACCAAGCCAACTTGTGTGCTTGTAAACTTATATGTGCATATCCAGTCAACTTTTCAAATTAAGTTGGTCAGACAATTTTTGAACCAACTTATTTCCACTTATTAGGTCAACTTTTTTGAGTTGTATTGTCCAGTTAACTAATAGATATAAGTTATTCAAACTTTTCGATAGTTGGATTTTTTACAGTGTGAGGAGTGTTCCACAGCTTTTCAGTCACCTATTTATTGTTCTCATTTTATCCCATCAAGGGACTGATTGCAAGCATAGAAAACTAGTTTTTATTTCTCACTTGCTTGCGGGAGACACTGCCCAGTTTAACCCCTGTGAGTTCGAGACATAGCTTCCACAACATGCTTTTAGCAGAGCAGACAGGACGACCACAGTTTAGTAAATCTGGTGAGTGAATTCAAACTAGTTATAAGTTATAGACCATGTTTTATAATGTTTTGTACATGTATATTTTAGTTGACAAAACAGCATTAAATAACTTTAATGATAATGTCATCTTGTCAATCTGTTTCTTTATTTGTTAGAATGTCATTGACATGACTCATATCAATTCACAACTAAACCCTTCCTTACTGTGCGTGATTTTGGAAGGGAATTCAGTGATGGAACTGTACAACTCTGCAGTAGAACTATCCAAAATGTTTGTAAAACATTATTTTTTTTTCAAAACGTGAAAAAAATATTAGCAAACTTTTTTCTTCACTTGTTTGTATTTTGAAATGTAGAAATAGAAGGAAAAAAAAATATTAGTTTTTTTACTTGCTTTTGTATATAAATTGTGGTTAGTTTAAAGTTAAGTGGAGTAATTTGACAGAACAAGAGAGTTCAAAGCACTTGGTCTATTTAACTAAAAATATCTTAAATTTTTGTTATGTTCACTCAAGTGAAACTCAAGTTTATCAAGTAAACATTACTTCTTTTTTCTTTCAGGGCAACCAGTAAACTCAACTTATCCAGGCTTAGAGTGCATGAAGCAGGGGAACGCAAATCAGAGAGAGTTCAGTACTCTGAATCAATACATCACTGCCTACATAGGAAACTTGGAATAGGGGTAGCACACTTTCTAACAAGAAGGACTGGGCAGCACCATTTTCTCAGAACTGTAACTGGATGTTTTACCTCTACGGTATATAGTGATGAAAAACCAAAAGAAATAATAAATAATGATTTAAACACAGGTTTAACAGCGGCATTACATTCTTAACTGAAGCCTGTTGTACCTTATTTTTACACTTTAAAACTGGTGAGTGTTTGAGGAGGTTTTAAAGCGCATGTAATGAGCGCACGGATGCACACTTATGAGAAGACAGGGAACTAAACACAGTTTTGTGGGTCAACACAAACTCATAATCAATATGTTTAATAGTTTGTGAGATATAATTCCCACTGGTAGTTTATTTTGAAAGAAAGAAAGAAAGAAGGAACATTTTGATAAACTTCATCATGACATATTAATTTAAATGTTAAAACAAAAGCACATGTTAAAAAGAAGAAAAAATCTATCTATTAAATTAAGCATCCTATTTAACCTCCTTTCTGCTGCTCCCATAAGGGTCATCACAGTGGATCATTCTTCTCTATATCACTCTGTCCTCTACTGTACATCTGCCTCTTTCAAACTAACCACTTGCATGTCTTCCCACACCACATCTATAAATCTCCTCCTTGGCCTTCCTCTTTTCCTTCTGCCACCGGCTCCACCTCAGCATTCTCCTACTGATATACCCTCTGCACATATACTGATATGCCCCTCCTCTGCACATGTCCAAACCATCTCATTTGTGCCTCTTTCATTTTGTCTTCAAAGCGACCTACACGCATAGCACCTCTAATGAACACATTTTCAATTCTGTCCATCATCATCACTTCCATTGAAAATCGCAGCATCGTCCACTTCCAACTCTGCCACCTCCAGCTTTGGCCTCTGTCTTTTTGACAATGTCACTATCTATAAACTGTACAACAGAGCAGGTCTCACCACAGTCTTATAAACTTTCCCTTTCACACTTGCATATATACTTCACTCATGCAACATATATATACTGTCTTGCTCCTGCAGGGTTTTATTCCCCCTTTCTCCAGCATGTACCGCCACTTCTCCATGCTTCTCTCAACATGTTCTGTACTCTCGCCACAAATAACGTTTAAATCATACTACAAATGTATCTAAGTCAATTCAAATTTTTAGCTATAGAATAAGAAGGAATTAAATTTTGGCTATAGTAAAAAAAAAAAAGAAAAAAAGAAAAGGTTAAATAATGAAAAGAAAATGCATAAAATATATACAAATACAGTAAATCAGCTAAAGCAATCTCTGAAAAATCCAAACGCCTGATTAGTCACTTATTACTAAAATCTTACTTTCTGAAGACAGGATTTGTATTGTTGTTTCATTTTTCGCCACTAGAGGTCAGAATTGGTCACTCAAGCTGTTTTCTCTGCATGTTGTCACTGCCACCTGCGTCCTATTTCCCCCGTGTAGTAATTGCGCAGGAGGACTCGTTTGAGGAGAAATGTAAAGATTTGTTTAGAACAGGACTGACCACGCATCATCAACCATTACGCAAAGGTACAAGAAAACAGGAGGATTTATTTAGTGGAGAGGTGAATGCAGGTGGCAGCATAATGAGCATGCAGAGAGAGAAAGATGAATGAGCATTAGGGGCCTCTAGCGGCCAAAATATGAAACAACAAATCCAACCCCTGACCGAATGTGTTCTTTGTTACACTGGGAGCTGTTGTTAATTAAAAGCTGGATTATAAAACGAAATCGTGGCATTTAACACTCAGACAGATGTATCAGCTTCTATCACTCTGTATGGTCTGATGTCCTCGACAGGTTGAGCTGTAAAATACACAATTATCAGCACTTCAAATTATCATCTTATTAAATATTAGGGTTTTATTTTATGGAATGATGAACACTTTCTGCATTCTTACTTCGAGCTCTGTAGCATTTCACGGCCAGAATGATGGTCACCAGCACATATAGCGAGACCACCACAAGACTGCTGAGGATCTTCAGTACTGAAGGTTTTCCTGGTGGCTGAACTAAAGGAAGAAATATTAATAACAATAATACTAATACTAATAATAACAGCAAGTGTAACAAACAATACCAACAGTAATAATAAAAAATAAATTAAATATTAAAAGCATCAATTTCCTGGTCATAATCAATTTTTGATTCAACTGAGCATTAAAACATATTTTAAAGTTTTTTTATTTTACTGATGATGTAAAAAAATTGAAAATAATACAATTATTATAAACAACAGACTTTGTTGTGGACAGTGCTGTATTATTCAACATCTTGCAGATGGTTAGCCTTAAATAATAAAGTGTCAGTTCTTAAAATGCATTATGCATATTCATTTATAATTATCTAAAACTCAGAGTCTAGTCTTCCAGCCTTAAAACACTCAGCATGTTTTCTGGTCTGGAGAACTCTAAATACAACATAACATACTTATTTAACTCCAAAATTGTGAATTTAATTAAATGACAGAGATCTATGTGCCATAAATTCCAAAGAGTAATATATAACATTTGAAAAAGCATTTAAAAAACTTGAAAAATATAATAGGTTATTTCAAAATTAATTAGAATATCGTGGAAAAGTTAATTTATTTCAGTAATTAAACTCAAATTGTGAAACTTGTGTACTAAATAAATTCAATGCACACAGACTAAAGTAGTTTAAGTCTTTAAGTAGTTTTAGTTGTGATGATTTTGGCTCACATTTTACAAAACCCCACCAATTCACTATCTCGAGAAATTTGAATACATAATAAGACCAATAAAAAAAATAAAAAAAAACATTTCTATTGAATTGTTGGCCTTCTGGAAAGTCTGTTCATTTACTGTATGTACTCAATACTTGGTAGGGGCTCCTTTTGTTTTACTTTCTGCCTCAATTTGGTGTGGCATGGAGGTGATCAGTCTGTGGTACTGCTGAGGTGGTATGGAAGCCTATGTTTCTTTGACAGTGGCCTTCAGCTCATCTGCATTTTTTTGGTCTTTTGTATCTCATTTTCCTCTTGACAATACCAGATAAATTCTCTACGGGGTTCAGGTCTGGTAAGTTTGCTGGCCAGTCAAGCACAACAACACCATGGTCATTTAATCAACTTTTGGTGCCTTTGGCAGTGTGGGCAGGTGCCAAATCCTGCTGGAAAATGAAATCAGCATCTCCATAAAGCTGGTCAGCAGAAGAAAGCATTAAGCGCTCTAAAATGTTTTGATAAACAGGTGCAGTGACTTTGGTTTTCAAAAAACAGGGTGGACCAACACTGCCAGATGACATTGCACCCCAAATCATCACAGAATTTGGAAACTTCTGCAACTAGGGCTTTGAGCTTATCCACCTTTCCTCCAGACTCTAGAATGCTCCAAATGAAATACAAAACTTGCTCTCATCTGAAAAGAGAACTCAGGACCACTGGGCAACAGTCCAGTTCTTCTTCTCTATACCCCAGGTACCACGCCACTGATGTGTCTGCGGTTCAGGAGTGGGTTAACGAGAGGAATACGACAAGTGTAGCCAAATTCCTTGACACATCTTTGTGTGGTGGCTCTTGATGCCTTGATCCCAGCCTCAGTACATTCCTTGTGAAGTTCACCCCAATGTTTGAATCGTTTTTGCATGACAAGCCTCTTAAACTGCGGTTCTCTTGGTTTGATATGCATCTTTTTCTTCCACACTTATTCCTTTCACTCAACTGTCTGTTAACATGCTTGGATACAGCACTCTGTGAACAGCAGCTTCTTTGGCAATGAATGTACATGGCTTTTCCTCCTTGTGAAGGGTGTCAATGATTGTCTTTGGGATAGCTCTCTTTTTCATTTTGAAGGCTCAGGAAACCTTTGCAGGTGTTTTGAGTTGATTAGCTGATTGGCATGTCACCATATTCTAATTTGTTAATATAGTGAATTGGTGGGTTTTTGTTAAATGTGAGTGAAAATCATCACAATTAAAAGAACCAAATACTTCAGTCTGTGTGCACTGAATTTATTTAATACACGAGTTTCACAAGTTAAATTACTAAAATAAATGACTCCAGCATAGTCATTTATGAAAATTATTTCTCACCTCTGACTGAAATCCAGCTTTTCGGTGAGTCTCCTCTCTCTGGATTTTTACAGTGGTAGAAACCTTCATCTGACGTTGACACACTGCTGATGGTCATGTCTAATGTAGTCTTGCTCTGAAGAACTGAATCATCTTTATAGAAACCCATGCCAGCTGTTGTTTTACGATATAAACAACGTAAAGTCAGAGAACGTCCCTCAGTCACAGGATGGACAGGACTGTCCAGGATCACATCACCACCTGTAGAAAAGAGTAACACAACATTGCACACACCATGTCTGTAAAACACACCTATTAGAGACATACAGCTGAAATACAAACCTCTGTTATCCTGTTCCCTGTAACATTTATGTATGAACTCATATTTATGATTAAGAGTTTGTGGAAGATGTGAGCAGTCAAAAATAGTGACATTCGATTGTACTGCTTTCCAAAGCTCTCCATTCTTTAATAAAAGCCCATTATACAAGGTAAGTTGGTGGCTACAGAATTATTCTAAAATGAATAAATTATCTAAAACTTTGTGCAAATTAAGATCTTTTTGTACATTACTGCTACACATATAAAAATTACACTGCTCATTGGCTACTTTGAGTTTACAAATAATATCACCACATACTTTCCTTTCTAAATAAAAATCTAGAAAATGTTCTGTTATTGCTGTGTTTATATATTCAGCCGGGGACTATATAGAGTTTTGTATCTTTGTTTTGCACTTTCTACAGTTAGGTTAATAACAATAATTCATTTTCATGTTATTCTCAATAAAAAAAAAAATGTTATGTTAGGCTTCGTTTTTGTATTAAATCCTACTGATGAGAAGTGATAAAGACTCACTGTGTACTGTGATGTTGACAGAATTACTGCGTCTTCCAGATTCTGACTGACACCAGTAAACTCCAGTGTGTGATGGAGAGAGGGAGCTGATGTTACATGTAGATCCTGAAACTGATGAACAATCAAGCAATGCCTCACTGTGTGTGTATCCTCTCACTGTCCATCCAGTAGAGTCTCTCTGGTCCTCACAGCTCAGTGAGAGAGAGTCAGCAGTAAAGTGTTGAGATCTGCTGGGATTGATGATCAGAGACACTGGAGAAGATTCACCTGTTCATAAATACATATATTCATATAATTATGTTGACATGGTTTTTTTTTACACTCGTGTCCTGTATAAAAGTTTAAACCTCCTTCTCTTCACTGTTTCACACTTGAACATGATACTGGGAAAAAATGTATTTGTTCTCTGTATGTAGGTGAGAAATTATAACTTATTGTGTTTTACTACACAACTCTGTTATCTGTTAACCTCTTTGTGTAATGCAGTCACATACTCACCAATAACATTTACCCAGAGTGCATCACTGTAGTGTGTGTAGTAAACTGGGTTTCCTCTTCCAGCTCTGCATCTGTACTGACCTCCATCAGAGACACTGACTGATCTGATGGTGTAGGAGTGTGTTTCAGTCTCAGTTTCACGGCTCTGTGTGTCTTTCATCCAGTAAAACTTCCATCCAGCAGACTGCAGCTTCAGTGTACAGGACAGAATTACTGGGTTTCCTGTCAGTGCAGCTCCTTTAAGGTCCGATGTGAGTTCAGGTTCAGGTTTTTCTGTTAAAAATTAAATATAATGTTAGTGAGGCCGTCTCTACTAAATTAATCACTTCTAGAGGAAAACAGTACAATACTCTCTCTGTGATGATGACAAATTTATGTATACTGTTAAAACTGAATTTTATACACACAGTGAGAATTATAATATGGATATTAAATGTAGATTTTTACTGTTTATACTAATATATATATATACTATATATCAGAGATAAAACACACTTACCTGATACAGTCAGTGTAACTGCTTCACTGCTCTGTGTGTATTTTGGATCTGATGACTGAGTTCCTTTACATCTATAAGGACCTTTATTAGAGTCTTTAACATTACTGATCCTATATGTTCTCATTCCTGCAGCATCAAGAATTTCGTCATTATTTCTATACCAGTGATACTTCCAGGATCCTCCAGTCTGTATGTCACATGTGAGAGTGACAGTTTCCCCAATGAACACATTCACAGCTGGGTGTATTTTTACTACAGGCTTTGGTCTCGCTATAAAAAAATTAAAATAATAATAATTATCATATGCAGTACATGTACACACAATTTTAATACGTTAATTATTTAAATAGGTCTAATTATACAAATGCAACAGATGTTAAAATAATTAAGATATATTTCTTACAGTCTTAAAATGGCAACATAGTGATAATGTAGATAACATGATGTACCTTTCACTATAATTCTGGCTTCAGCACTGAACTCTGACTCGTAGTTTCCCCTGAGTGCTTTGCAGTAGTATGTTGTTTGTCCTTCATTAGAGATTATCACACTGAGTGGGTTGGTATTTGGGGAATTTAATTTCTGATTTATGTACCAGGAAAAGCTCCATCCAGGAGACTGCAGATTACAGTTCAGAGTAACTGTGTCTCCAGTGTAGATGAAGCTCTTAGGATTCACACTCACAGTCGGTTTAGGTTTTTCTGTTGATATGAAATGACAAAGAACTGTATTTACCTTAATCTATGTACATAATTGTGCATTTGGATTTATATAAATGTGTATAAGAACACATAATATGTATAGAATTATTATTCATTATTATTATTTAATTATATAATTTAATGACTTACTATTTAATGATTGTAAATGATTGTATTGTAAAAACACAGCACTAAAAGGTAAATTAGTTCCTAGTAATTAATAGATTACTTTCAAATTGAAAAGTAAAAACAAATGTAAACAGATCACATGGAAAAATAGTTATAATGAGATTTTGCTTTACACTAAAGTCCAAAATCAGTGATAATTTTCACATACAGTATATAAGTAATATTATACATTTATACACTTGATACAGTGAGTGTAACAGGATCACTCATCTCTCAAAACATAATATGCATAGAATTATTATCCATTATTATTACTTAATTATATAATTTAATGTTATACTATTTAGTGATTTATTGTAAAAACACAGCACTGAAAGGTAAATTAAAATCCAGTGATAATTTTCACATAAAGTAATAACATACATTTCCACACTCACCTGATACAGTGAGAGTAACACGATCACTCATCTCAGAGATCTGATTGTCACTGTGTCTCCTCCCTCTGCAGGTGTATTTCCCTCTAGAAGAGTCTGGAACAGGGCTGATACTGAACTTCTGTGTTGTTTGTTTTGGGTTGAGTGTGTTATCATCCTTATACCAGTCGTATCTCCACTCAGTGTCTCCTCCTCCCTGTATTTCACACCTGAATGTCACAGTTTCTCCTCTGAACACTTGTGTATCAGGTTTTATAATCACCACAGGTTTAGGACTCTCTGTAAAATACAAAAATATCACTGTTTCTATATATAAATATATTTCCAACTCTCTTATTTAAACAAGTATTAACATTTTAAAACTAAACACAAAAACTCTCTCAGACAGCAACCACTACTGATAAAAAAGATGTAGACCAAATTTTAAATACAGTCTCAGCAATAGAAATAATCAGATCACTTTAATGATAACTGACATCTACATTATTTATTCATATCTGCATTACAGTGTGTGGGCAATCCTGTTTATTTTATTATAAGAAGATTCAACTTTAGCAGGGTCAGCACTAGATATAGGAAGAGCAGATAATTGTCTCGGCCCGGGCTTGAATGGGGGGCCTCAATAACCCTAATATATATAAACTAGTTCACAAATCAAGACGGACAGCATAAGACAACGCTTTTTGTCCATTTGATATAAATAACTGTCACTTACCTGAAGTGAAACCAGTTAATATCACCGTTTAATGTGAGTTCCCACCATCTAAATGCATTTCGGTGGCACTGAAATATTTGCATGGCTCAGAGGTTGCTAAGCGAGAAGCTAAACAGGCACCAAAGAAAACTCAGCTTGTGATGAAGCTATGTGAGCTGTCCTCATGTATTTTGATTATAAAGTAATAATATTATAAACAGAACCTTATTCTGCTGATTTACGTCAGCACCATTCAAAGATTTGCAGCCAGTTTTAAACAGTGTAAGTGCCGTGACGACTAGAAAAATTAAAAAAATTAAAAAAGTAAAACTTTGTTCATAATAACAGCAATCGCAGCTGTTAGATAGAAATTACATCACCCCCATTTTTCTGTACAGTGCTGGCAAAAATTTTCATTATTCCAAATAGTTAGTGTGTTAATGTAAATAAATTACTGAACAAAATACTAAAAGTCCTGAATGATATAGACAGGATGTCTATAATTATAATATTTATAATTAACCCACATAATGATCAACCTACTTAAGTTAGCATTTTAAAGTATGGCATGGCCAAAGAAGAAGGAGAAGAAGAAGTAGCTGGTCCAGATCACCTTTCATAACTTTTTCATTTTTTAGTGTTGACCTTAGTTAAAGTTTAAGTAATATACACATTTAAAAACATATATAAAAGTACTGATAACTAGGAAATACGACCACATCACCCCTGTTTTAATCAGTCTACGCTGGCTCCCAATCGTATCCCGCATTGATTATAAAATATTACTACTGACGTATAAAGCATTTAACGGTCTCGCACCGCAGTATCTGAGTGAACTTTTGTACCAGTATGATCCTCCACGCCTACTTAGATCAAAAGGTGCTGGCTATCTGTTGGTTCCTCAAATAATGAAGACTACCGCAGGGGGCAGATATTTCTCTTATAAAGCCCCACAGTTATGGAACAGCCTTCCAATCAGTGTTCGGGACTCAGACACAGTCTCAGTGTTCAAGTCGAGGTTGAAAACTTATTTATTTAGTCTTTTATCAGTAGATTTTTTTTCTTAGGTAAAGGTGCAGA
This sequence comes from Silurus lanzhouensis, assembly GCA_039877035.1. Taxonomy (NCBI): domain Eukaryota; kingdom Metazoa; phylum Chordata; class Actinopteri; order Siluriformes; family Siluridae; genus Silurus; species Silurus lanzhouensis. The sequence goes on along the minus strand of JBCEWE010000253.1, from coordinate 1,024,470 downwards.
TCTGGAGGGAGCATGGATATAGAGTGTTTGGTGAACTGGTATATTTGTATGCTGTCGTCCCCTCACATTCACACGTTCACTCGGGTTTGTTGACGGTGGTGTGGTGGGTCGTCTCTTATCCCAGAGATCCCTCATGTCTGTGTTACCTTCTGGTTCTCCCTTTTAGTTATGCTGCCATAGCAAGTCTTGCCGAAGTCCAAACTGCACAGTGATATTAACTTTCATACAACAAGAGGGACACTTAATAATCCATATCCTTCTCTTCCCATCACCCTCTCTCTCTCTCTCTCTCTCTCTCTCTCTCTCTCTCTCTTGGTCGAGTTAAACATGCTCCTGAGGCTCCAGTGACCACTGTTCCTGCCCCTCTCCCCTCCGTGGATCTTCACACTTCTGTGCAGCTTGGGACGGTCTCTCATCAACACCTTGGGTGGTTCCATGAAATTCCAGAGTAGAACGGGTGCTTTGAGGATGGATTGGACTGTAGTTGGTGTCGGCGGTCTGCTGCACTGACCCGGGAGTGCAGTTTGCTTCTGATCATCATCACTGTACCCCGCAACTTTGTATATATGCTTCAAATGGACATTTGGTGCAACCCAGATGAGGATGGGTTCCCTCTTGAGTCTGGTTCCTCTCAAGGTTTCTTCCTTATGCCATCTCGGGGAGTTTTTCCTTGCCACAGTTGCTCATCAGGGACAAACATATTTACAAAGAACATATTTACATTTATTTACCACATTATCTGTGTAAAGCTGCTTTGAGACAATGTTCATTGTTAAAAGCGCTATACAAATAAAAATGAATTGAATTGAATTGAATTGAATTGAATTGAATTGAACTTCATGTGTCCTGTATAAAAGTGTAAACCTCCTATTCACTCTTTCACACTTGAGCAACTGTCAGGGATTCCCCTGCCACGCCCCCCTCAGTAGCTGTCCGAGATTCCCCTGCCATGCCCCTTTGGCCGCCGTCGGAGATGCACCCTGCCACGCCCCCCTCGGTAGCGTTCATGGTGCCTCATTATCCTGTGCCTGCCTAATCACCGACAGCCGTGACTCGTTATGGTTCTGACTATATACAGTTGTGTTCAAAATTATTCAACCCCCAATGCTGTAAATGGTTTTATGGAATTTAGTGTACATTTGTAATTGTATTCAGAATGAAATCCTACAAGGACTTCTTAAAGAACCATATGCAACTAAAATTACATCAATTAGTTTTGTAATTACAGTAGTAAATGTTTCTTTTGTGAATTCTTCATTGACATAATTATTCAACCCCTTAAAGACTACCACTCTGAAGAACAGAGGTTCAATGAAGTGTTTTCAATCAGGTATTGAAAACACATCATTGGATATCAGGGAGCAGCAATAAAGCCTAATAAGCACCAATTAGGCAGCTTTTAAATGACTGTGATACTCAGCTCCTTCTAGACATTTACTGGTGTGGTTACAAACATGGTGAGGTCAAGAGAATGGTCCAGGAAGACAAGAGAACAGGTGATTACTCTTCACAGGAAGGGCAATGGCTATAAGAAGATTGCAAAGATGTTAAACATACCAAGAGACACCATAGGAAGCATCATTCGCAAATTCAAGGCAAAGGGCACTGTTGAAACGCTACCTGGTCGTGGCAGAAAGAAGATGATGACTTCGACTGCTGTGCGCTACCTGAAGCGTAGAGTGGAGAAAAGTCCCCGTGTGACTGCTGAGGAACTGAGAAAAGATTTGTCAGATGTGGGTACTGAAGTTTCTGCTCAGACAATACGGCGCACCCTGCGTAATGAAGGCCTCCATGCCAGAACTCCCAGGCGCACCCCCTTGCTGTCCCCAAAGAATAAGAAGAGTCGACTGCAGTATGCCAAAAGTCATGTGGACAAACCACAGAAGTTTTGGGATAGTGTTCTGTGGACTGATGAAACAAAATTAGAACTGTTTGGGCCCATGGATCAACGCTATGTTTGGAGGAGGAAGAACAAGAAAAGAACACCTTGCCTACTGTGAAGCATGGCGGGGGGTCAATCATGCTTTGGGGCTGTTTTGCTTCAGCAGGTACTGGGAAGCTTCAGCGTGTGCAAGGTACCATGAATTCTCTTCAGTACCAGGAGATATTGGATGACAATGTGATGCAGTCCGTCACAAACCTGAGGCTTGGAAGACGTTGGACCTTTCAACAGGACAATGATCCCAAGCATACCTCCAAGTCCACTAGAGCATGTTTGCAGATTAAAGGCTGGAACATTTTGAAGTGGCCATTGCAGTCACCAGACTTAAATCCGATTGAGAACCTCTGGTGGGACTTAAAGAAAGCAGTTGCAGTGCGCAAGCCTAAGAATGTGACTGAACTGGAGGCTTTTGCCCATGATGAATGGGCGAAGATACCCGTAGATCGCTGCAAGACACTTGTGTCAAGCTATGCTTCAAGTTTAAAAGCTGTTATAACTGTAAAAGGATGTTGTACTAAGTACTAAGATTGAATGTCACTTGGGGGTTGAATAAAACTGATAATGATGTGAGCTCAGAAAAGACATTTGTGGTTATTTCATTATAAATGTTATGTTATATTTGTCTGACCTACACGTGCCTCTTTGATTTAATTGTAAGCAGGATGACTGAATGATCATAATCAATGTCAAACCGACCAAAACAATCAATTTCAGTGGGGGTTGAATAATTTTGAACACAACTGTAAACACACGTTCTCGAGTCACAGGCTGTCGGTCCTTGTATTGTCATGCTGGTGATACCCGTGGCTGCCCGACCGCCAGCATTCCCCGCTGGTTCCGTTCCCATTGGATTACTCTTAGCCGCTGCCGTTTACTTTCGTTTCGGACACAAGGTTTCAGTTTGGATTACTCGGTTCGAGCGGATCTTCTTTGTTTGTTTTCTCGCCTCGGCAGCAGTGAGTGTTTTGTTTGTTGAACTGTTTTGGTTTAGAATAAATAAACTATGATTGACTTGCTTCCGCTTCCGCGTCCTGTCCGTCAGCCTGACAGAAGGACCGACCTAAACCGAAAGCGGAATCGCCCTCCCGCGATTTCGGCCGCGATGAAGTGGCAGCCGAACCCAGCCTCGGATTTTCGCCGGGGATTCCAAGCTGCTTCTCGCGGCTCAAAGCCACAGAAGCCGGAGCATGAAAGCGCGGCTGCGCCACGCCCCTACGCGAGCGCGAGGGGATTTCCGGCTCGCTTCTCCGGGAAAGGAGAAGAATTGGACTGGTTTCTGAGGAACATCGGCGAGTATGTGGAGGAAAATTCTTCCCAGTTTTCCTCCGAAAGAACCAAGATCGCCTTCTGCGTTTCTCTCCTGTCTGGTGATGCTCTCTCTAAAACCAGCAGGTTATGGAGCGCCAATGGGGGCAATTTCGGCTCACTCGCCGAATTCTGCGAGCTTCTTCTGGGGATGTGTGGAATGGAGGTGGTGGATCTCCACGGCAGTCCCCTTGAGGATGAAGAAGCTGCGTTCCGTGGTTCTTCAGAGCGCGTGGAACCGTTTCAGGATTCTCAAGGGTGCTCGGTTCCATCCCTGGGCACCAAAGAACGCGAGGCTCAGTTCCCGGGTTTCCACGGACACATGGCCCTGCCCCTGGGTCAGTACAAGCACGCTGCTGTGTTCAGGGGTTCTCGTGGACGCTCTGCACCATCTCCGAGCGTCTGCGAGCGCGCCCTGGCATCCCAGCATTCCCAGGAGCTGTCCGTGCTGGCACCAGGCGTCTACAAGCGTGCTGACCTGTTTCGAGGTTCCCGTGGGCGCGCCTCTTCGCCACAGTGTCTCCAGGAGCGCGCCTCTTCGCCACAGTGTCTCCAGGAGCGCGCCTCTTCGCCACAGTGTCTCCAGGATAGCGCCTCTTCGCCACAGACCCGTCACGAGAGAGCCGAGCCGCCACAGACCCGTCACGAGAGAGCCGAGCCACCACAGACCCGTCACGAGCGTGCCTCTACGCCACAGTGTCTCCACGAGCGCGCCTCTACGCCACAGTGTCTCCACGAGCGCGCCTCTACGCCACAGACCCGTCACGAGAGAGCCGAGCCGCCACAGACCCGTCACGAGAGAGCCGGGCCGCCACAGACCCGTCACGAGCGCGCCTCTATGCCACAGACCCGTCACGAGAGAGCCGGGCCGCCACAGACCCGTCACGAGCGCGCCTCTATGCCACAGACCCGTCACGAGCGCGCCGAGCCGCCACAGACCCGTCACGAGAGAGCCGGGCCGCCACAGACCCGCCACGAGCGCGCCTCTATGCCACAGACCCGTCACGAGCGCGCCGAGCCGCCACAGACCCGTCATGAGAGCGCCGGGCCGCCACAGACCCGTCACGAGAGAGCCGGGCCGCCACAGACCCGTCACGAGCGCGCCTCTATGCCACAGACCCGTCACGAGCACGCCGAGCCGCCACAGACCCGTCACGAGCACGGCGAGCCGCCACAGACCCGTCACGAGCGCGCCGAGCCGCCACAGACCCGTCACGAGAGCCCTGGGCCGCCACAGACCCGTCACGAGCGCGCCTCTATGCCACAGACCCGTCACGAGCACGCCGAGCCGCCACAGACCCGTCACGAGCACGGCGAGCCGCCACAGACCCGTCACGAGCGCGCCGAGCCGCCACAGACCCGTCACGAGAGCCCTGGGCCGCCACAGAGTCGTCACGAGAGCGCTGGGCCGCCACAGAGTCGCCACGAGAGCGCCGGGCCGCCACAGAGTCGCCACGAGAGCGCCGGGCCGCCACAGACCCGTCACGAGCGCGCCGAGCCGCCACAGACCCGTCACGAGAGCGCCGAGGGTGCCGCTCAGCCTCAGAGTTCCGCCAAGGGTGCCGCTCAGCCTCAGAGTTCTGCCGAGGGTGCCGCTCAGCCTCAGAGTTCCGCCGAGGGTGCCGCTCAGCCTCAGAGTTCCGCCGAGGGTGCCGCTCAGCCTCAGAGTTCCGCCGAGGGTGCCGCTCAGCCTCAGAGTTCCGCCGAGGGTGCCGCTCAGCCTCAGAGTTCCGCCGAGGGTGCCGCTCAGCCTCAGAGTCCCCAAGAGAGCTCGCTCCCGGTCCAGAGTCCCCAAGAGAGCTCGCTCCCGGTCCAGAGTCCCACAGAGAGCTCGCTCCCGGTCCAGAGTCCCACAGAGAGGTCAGGCCGCGAAGGGGTCGTCGTACCGCCGCCTGGCCGCGAAGGGGTCGTCGTACCGCCGCCGGGCCGCAAAGAGGACGTCGTACCGCCGCCTGGCCGCGAAGAGGACCACGGCTCGCCCCCAGGTCCTCCTCAGGTCGACGTCGGGCCTCCAGGTCCTCCTCAGGTCGACGTCGGGCCTCCAGGTCCTCCTCAGGTCGACGTCGGGCCTCCAGGTCCTCCTCAGGTCGACGTCGAGCCCCCAGGTTCCCCGCAGGGCGACGTCGGGCCCCCAGGTTCCCCGCAGGGCGACGTCGGGCCCCCAGGTTCCCCGCAGGGCGACAGCAGAGCTCTCCAGAGGCCCTTCGAGGTTGTCGTTCCGGGTCAACGTCCGAGCTCTCCAGAGGCCCTCCGAGGGTGTCGATCAGGTTCAACGTCAGAACGCTCCAGCGGCCCTCCGAGGGTGTCGTTCCGGATCAACGTCAAGGCGCTCCAGAGGCCCTCCGAGGGTGTCGTTCCGGATCAACGTCAAGGCGCTCCAGAGGCCCTACGAGGGTGTCGTTACGGGTCAACGTCCTGCCGAGGGTGCCTCTGTGTTCCTGGTCTCCGTGGAGGACGTCTCTCCGCCGCCTGTCTCCAGGAAGGTCGTCGCTCCGCCGCCTGTCTCCGTGGAGGACGTCTCTCCGCCTCCTGTCTCCGTGGAGGAAGTCTCTCCGCTCCAGGTCTCCGCCGAGGTCGTCGCTCTGCCTCCTGTCTCCGCCGAGGGCGTCGCTCGGCCCCTGGTATCCGCCGAGGGCGTCGCTCGGCCCCTGGTCTCCGCCGTGGACGTCGCTCGGCCCCTGGTCTCCGCCGTGGACGTCGCTCGGCCCCTGGTCTCCGCCGTGGACGTCGCTCGGCCCCTGGTCTCCGCCGAGGGCGTCGCTCGGCCCCTGGTCTCCGCCGTGGACGTCGCTCGGCCCCTGGTCTCCGCCGTGGACGTCGCTCGGCCTCAGGTCTCCGCCGTGGACGTCGCTCGGCCTCAGGTCTCCGCCGTGGACGTCGCTCGGCCTCAGGTCTCCGCCGTGGACGTCGCCCGGCCTCAGCTTCCGGCCCTCACGAGGACCGCTGGTCCGTTCCGGATCCCAGCCAAGGTCGCTGCTTTGCATTGGGCCCCTTTCGATCCTCCCCGGCTCCGCTGCGATGCTCACGGGGCCTCCTTTGTCCCGGGTCGATTGGAGAGGCCTTCCTCGGAGTGCCCCGGCCCGCCTGGCCTGGGTGGGTTTTGGGGCGTCAGGTGCCGCCCCTGAAGGGGGGGGTACTGTCAGGGATTCCCCTGCCACGCCCCCCTCAGTAGCTGTCCGAGATTCCCCTGCCATGCCCCTTTGGCCGCCGTCGGAGATGCACCCTGCCACGCCCCCTCGGTAGCGTTCATGGTGCCTCATTATCCCGTGCCTGCCTAATCACCGACAGCCGTGACTCGTTATGGTTCTGACTATATAAACACACGTTCTCGAGTCACAGGCTGTCGGTCCTTGTATTGTCATGCTGGTGATACCCGTGGCTGCCCGACCGCCAGCATTCCCCGCTGGTTCCGTTCCCATTGGATTACTCTTAGCCGCTGCCGTTTACTTTCGTTTCGGACACAAGGTTTCAGTTTGGATTACTCGGTTCGAGCGGATCTTCTTTGTTTGTTTTCTCGCCTCGGCAGCAGTGAGTGTTTTGTTTGTTGAACTGTTTTGGTTTAGAATAAATAAACTATGATTGACTTGCTTCCGCTTCCGCGTCTTGTCCGTCAGCCTGACAGCATAATACTTGGGGAAATGTATTTCTTCTCTGTATGTAGGTGTGTAAATAGAAATCATTGTGTGTTATTACACAGCTCTGTTATCTGTTAACCTCTTTGTGTAATGCAGTCACATACTCACCAATAACATTTACCCAGAGTGCATCACTGTAGTGTGTGTAGTAAACTGGGTTTCCTCTTCCAGCTCTACATCTGTACTGACCTCCATCAGAGACACTGACTGATCTGATGGTGTAGGAGTGTGTTTCAGTCTCAGTTTCACGGCTCTGTGTGTCTTTCATCCAGTAAAACTTCCATCCAGCAGACTGCATCTTCAGTGTACAGGACAGAATTACTGGGTTTCCTGTCAGTGCAGCTCCTTTAAGGTCCGATGTGAGTTCAGGTTCAGGTTTTTCTGTTAAACATTAAATATAATGTTAGTGAGGCCGTCTTTACTGAATTAATCACTTCTAGAGGAAAACAGTACAATACTCTCTCTGTGATGATGACAAATTTATGTATACTGTTAAAACTGAATTTTATACACACGGTGAGAATTATAATATGGATATTAAATGTAGATGTTTACTGTTTATACTAATATATATATATATATATATATATATATATATATATATATATATATATATATATATATATCAGAGATAAAACACACTCACCTGATACAGTCAGTGTAACAGCATCACTGCTCTGTGTGTATTTTGGATCTGATGACTGAGTTCCTTTACATCTATAAGGACCTTTATTAGAGTCTTTAACATTACTGATCCTATATGTTCTCATTCCTGCAGCATCAAGAATTTCGTCATTATTTCTATACCAGTGATACTTCCAGGATCCTCCAGTCTGTATGTCACATGTGAGAGTGACAGTTTCCCCAATGAACACATTCACAGCTGGGTGTATTTTCACTACAGGCTTTGGTCTCGCTATAAAAAAAAAAAAATAATAATTATCATATGCAGTACATGTACACACAATTTTAATATATTAATTATTTAAATAGGTCTAATTATACAAATGCAACAGATGTTAAAATAATTAAGATATATTTCTTACAGTCTTAAAATGGCAACATAGTGATAATGTAGATAACATGATGTACCTTTCACTATAATTCTGGCTTCAGCACTGAACTCTGACTCGTAGTTTCCCCTGAGTGCTTTGCAGTAGTATGTTGTTTGTCCTTCATTAGAGATGATCACACTGAGTGGGTTGGTATTTTGGGGTTCAGGTGATTTCCAGTAATCTTTATACCAGGAAAAGCTCCATCCAGTAGACTGCAGATTACAGTTCAGAGTAACTGTGTCTCCAGTGTAGATGGAGCTCTGAGGATTCACACTCACAGTCGGTGTGGGTTTTTCTGTTGATATGAAATGACAAAGAACTGTATTCACCTTAATCTATGTACATAATTGTGCATTTGGATTTATATAAATGTGTATAAGAACACATAATATGTACAGAATTATTATTCATTATTATTATTTAATTATATAATTTAATGAATTACTATTTAATGATTGTAAATGATTGTATTGTAAAAACACAGCACTAAAAGGTAAATTAATTCCTAGTAATTAATAGATTACTTTCAAATAGAAAAGTAAAAAAAAAAAAGTAAACAGATCACATGGGAAAATAGTTATAATGAGATTTTGCTTTACACTAAAGTTCAAAACCAGTGATAATTTTCACATACAGTATATAAGTAATATTATACATTTATACACTTGATACAGTGAGTGTAACAGGATCACTCATTTCTCAACACATAATATGTATAGAATTATTATTCATTATTATTATTTAATTATATAATTTAATGTTATACTATTTAGTGATTTATTGTAAAAACACAGCACTGAAAAGTAAATTAAAATCCAGTGATAATTTTCACATAAAGTAATAACATACATTTCCACACTCACCTGATACAGTGAGAGTAACACGATCACTCATCTCAGAGATCTGATTGTCACTGTGTCTCCTCCCTCTGCAGGTGTATTTCCCTCTAGAAGAGTCTGGAACAGAGCTGATACTGAACTCCTGTGTTGTTTGTTTTGGGTTGAGTGTGTTATCATCCTTATACCAGTCGTATCTCCACTCAGTGTCTCCTCCTCCCTGTATTTCACACCTGAATGTCACAGTCTCTCCTCTGAACACATGTGTATCAGGTTTTATAATCACCACAGGCTTAGGTGTCTCTGTAAAAAAACAAAAATATCATTAGTTTCTATATATAAATATATTTCCAACTCTCTTATTTAAACAAGTATTAACATTTTAAAACTAAACACAAAAACTCTCTCAGACAGCAACCACTACTGATAAAAAAAGATGTAAAACAAATTTTAAATACAGTCTCAGCAATAGAAATAATCAGATCACTTTAATGATAACTGACATCTACATTATTTATTCATATCTGCATTACAGTGTGTGGGCAATCCTGTTTATTTTATTATAAGAAGATTCAACTTTAGCAGGGTCAGCACTAGATATAGGAAGAGCAGATAATTGCCTCGGCCCCGGGCTTGAATGGGGGGCCTCAATAACCCTAATATATATAAAACTGGTTCACAAATCAAGACGGGCAGCATAAGACAACGCTTTTTGTCCATTTGATATAAATAACTGTCACTTACCTGAAGTGAAACCAGTTAATATCACCGTTTAATGTGAGTTCCCACCATCTAAATGCATTTCGGTGGCACTGAATTAATTGCATCCCTCAGAGGTTGCTAAGCGAGAAGCTAAACAGGCACCAAAGAAAACTCAGCTTGTGATGAATCTATGTGAGCTGTCCTCAAGTATTTTGATTATAAAGTATTATTAAAATAAACAGAGCCTTATTCTGCTGATTCACGTCAGCACCATTCAAAGATTTGCAGCCAGTTTCATACAGTGTAAGTGCCGTGATGACTAGAAAAATAAAAAAAAGTAAAAAGTAAAACTTTGTTCATAATAACAGCAATCGCAGCTGCTAGATAGAAATTACATCACCCCCATTTTTCTGTACAGTGCTGGCAAAAATGTTCATTATTCCAAATAGTGAGTAAGTGTGTTAATGTAAATAAATTACTGAACAAAATACTAAAAGTCCTGAATGATATAGACAGGATGTCTATAATTATATTACAGTGGAACCCGGTTATGTCGATGTCGTAGGGGACGCCAAAAAGCATCGAGGTAACCGATGATCGAGATAAACAAAAATCAAAATGGCGGCAGTATATTAACGTGCTTGAAATTTCTTTATGTACATGATGTGCGTTAATAAATGAGAATGTGCATGCACGTGTTTTTGGAGGGTTTTTTACACAACAGCGTTGCCGCGATTTGTTTGATGAAGACATGCTATAAAAATGTACATACGTTTGTTAACAACAAAAGGCATAAGTGCACCTACTAACAGCAGAGATTTACCAGTATACAATACAAACCACCATCCATTCTCCATACAAACCTTTATTATATTCTCCAACATTATAAACACACAGATCGCTCAAAAAAAAAAAAAAACAGCGGCTGCACAGTGCCGTCTCACATTTAGTCCACATGTGGAAAAAAAATAAATAAACAGTAACTAAGTTTCTGAAAATTTATGACCATCAGGCTAAAGTAATCCGCACAAACACACAAAGCAAAGTGTCCGAAAAAACTTACGTCCGCGATGCCGAGGGGAAGATAAGCCGAGAGAGAGAGAGAGAGAGAGAGAGAGAGAGAGTTTGTGAATGGAAAAAATATGGAAATTAAAAAATACTGCGACCGGCGGCACGGCGCGAAGCCGGAAAAAAACCCCGGAAGATCCAAAACCGAACCCGAAACTAAAAACGAGGGACGGCCGAAGGGGGCATGGCAGGTGCTTTCTCGTACACTTTTTCTGAAGCTCCCGGCTTTAACTCCTTACCGAGAGAGCCGTGCTCCTTACCGAGCGCGCGCGCGTCGCTCCTTACCGAGAGAGCCGTGCTCCTTACCCTGCTCGCGCGCGCGCTCGGTAAGGAGCACGGCTCTCTCGGTAAGGAGCGACGCGCGAGCGCTCGGTAAGGAGTTGAAGCCTGGAGCGCCGCGCTCCCGTTCATCGCATAACATTTAACAAAAAAAATGCATATGTGCACTTACTAACAGCAGAGATTCACCAGTATACAATACAAACACCTGTAGTATCTGTAAGGTTTGATTTTTCAGCCACTTTCGCGAGCTCTTCTGCGGCTGCACAGCGCCGATCGACATAACTGACGTTAAAATGTCTAATTTTTCCGCCCTTGTGCTCGAGATATTAGGGTTCCACGACATAAAAAAGTCGACATAACCGATAAAAAATGCTTAGAAAAAGCGAGAATTTGGCGGTTCCACTTTAAAAACGTCGACTTAATAGGGTTGTCGAGGTAACCGAGGGCGAGATAACCGGCTTCCACTGTATTTATAATTAACCCACATAATGATAAACCTACTTAAGTTAGCATTTTAAAGTATGGCATGGCCAAAGAAGAAGAATAAGACGAAGTAGCTGGTCCAGATCACCTTTCATAACTTTTTCCTTTTTTAGTGTTGACCTTAGTTAAAGTTTACTTAATATACACATTTAAATACATATATAAAAGTACTGATAACAGTACTTCATGTGTCCTGTATAAAAGTGTAAACCTCCTATTCACTCTTTCACACTTAAGCATAATACTTGGGGAAATGTATTTCTTCTCTGTATGTAGGTGTGTAAATAGAAATCATTGTGTGTTATTACACAGCTCTGTTATCTGTTGACTTGTTTGTGTAATGCAGTCACATACTCAGACTTTGTGACTCACCAGTAGCATTTACCCAGAGTGCATCACTGTAGTGTGTGTAGTAGACTGGGTTTCCTCTTCCAGCTCTGCACCAGTACTGACCTCCATCAGAGACATTAACTGATCTGATGGTGTAGGAGTGTGTTTCAGTCTGAGTTTCATTTCTCTGTGTGTCTTTGCTCCAGTAAAACTTCCATCCAGCAGACTGCAGCTTCAGTGTACAGTACAGAGTCACTGAGTTTCCTGTCAGTGCAGCTCCTTTAAGGTCTGATGTGAGTTCAGGTTCAGGTTTTTCTGTTAACAATTAAATATAATGTTAGAAAGTATAGTCATCTTTACTGAATTAATCACTTCTCAGGAAACCAGTACAATTCTCTCTGTGATGATGACAAACAATTTATGTCTACTGTTAAAAAAGAATTGGATACACACAATGAGAATAAAAATACGGATATTAAATGTAAAGATTCACTGTAAGGGGGCAGAAATATGATGATGCAGCATTCTAATCTTTCTATCCTATATATCATTATTTTATGGGTGTAGAGCAAAAACAATATTTTGGAGAATTGTAACAAAAATGCAAATTTACAACTGTAATCTTCAGTAAAAGATGTGTTGAAAATGCTTGACAAATGTAAAACTTGTCTTTTTTTTTTATAACAGTTGTTTTGCCTATACATTTCTACACAAAAGTGTGTAGTAATGCCAGTCTAGTGTAGTGATTGGGGTACAGGGAGTACATAAATATTTAATTATTACGCTAAAATGATGCAGTTGCCAATAATGGAGTTCGTGGTCACATATAAGAAATGTATGTCTTCACTCTTAAAAGCTAATGGAATATAGACAATATGTGATATAAAACATACTCACCTGATACAGTCAGTGTAACTGCATCACTGCTCTGTGTGTATTTTGGATCTGATGACTGAGTTCCTTCACATCTATAAGCACCTTTATTAGAGGCTTTAACATTACTGATCCTATATGTTCTCGTTCCTGCAGCATCAAGGATTTTGTCATTACTTCTATACCAGTGATACTTCCAGGATCCTCCAGTCTGTATGTCACATGTGAGAGTGACAGTTTCCCCAATGAACACATTCACAGCTGGGTGTATTTTTACTACAGGCTTTGGTCTCGCTATAAAAAAAATAAAATAATAATTATCATATGCAGTACATGTACACACAATTTTAATATGTTCATTATTTAAATAGGTCCAATAATACAAATGCAACAGATGTTAAAACAATAAAGATATATTTCTTACAGTCTTAAAATGGCAACATAGTGATAATGTAGATAACATGACGTACCTTTCACTATAATTCTGGCTTCAGCACTGAACTCTGACTCGTAGTTTCCCCTGAGTGCTTTGCAGTAGTATGTTGTTTGTCCTTCATTAGAGATGATCACACTGAGTGGGTTGGTATTTTGGGGTTCAGGTGATTTCCAGTAATCTTTATACCAGGAAAAGCTCCATCCAGTAGACTGCAGATTACAGTTCAGAGTAACTGTGTCTCCAGTGTAGATGAAGCTCTGAGGATTCACACTCACAGTCGGTGTGGGTTTTTCTGTTGATATGAAATGACAAAGAACTGTATTTACCTTAATCTTTGTACATAATTGTGCATTTTGATTTATATAAATGTGTATAAGAACACATAATATGTACAGAATTATTATTCATTATTATTATTTAATTATATAATTTAATGACTTACTATTTAATGATTGTAAATGATTGTATTGTAAAAACACAGCACTAAAAGGTAAATTCATTCCTAGTAATTAATAGATTACTTTCAAATAGAAAAGTAAAAAAAAAGTAAACAGATCACATGGAAAAATAGTTATAATGAGATTTTGCTTTACACTAAAGTTCAAAACCAGTGATAATTTTCACATACAGTATATAAGTAATATTATACATTTATACACTTGATACAGTGAGTGTAACAGGATCACTCATCTCTCAACACATAATATGTATAGAATTATTATTCATTATTATTATTTAATTATATAATTTAATGTTATACTATTTAGTGATTTATTGTAAAAAACACAGCACTGAAAGGCAGTTTCGGCTGGTGAAAATGTTCTTAAGTGGGGCTGTGGCACACTGGCACAGCAAACAATTTCAGCAAGCGCTGCAATATGATTTACTGAAATGCAGACACAGTTTAAGAACATCTGGTCACATGTTTATTCGTTAAAGCATCTCTGAACATTGAATTCTGGATACTTCCATGACTCTTAGAATAACCATGTACAACCATGGAACTGAACCATGTTCAGTTTTTCTGCCAAAGTTCTCTTCTCAAATGGGCATTTGAGTAGAGATTTTACAGAGTTTTCGTGTCCGGAACTAATTAGACCCGAGTCTGCCATTGTCACATAAAAACTTTCTTTCGGCTTCTCCCGTTAGGGGTCGCCACAGCAGATCCTCCGCACGATTGATTTAGCAAATGTTTTTACGGTTTTATGTTTATGGTTCTCTGACCGGGGATCGAACCCGGGTTTGCAGCGGTGAGAGCGCTGCGTCTTAACCACTAGACCACTAGGGGACCTCCGCCATTGTCACATACAATTAATTGAAAATCGCACCACTACTGGCCAAGCCCTCATTTGAGCAGTTTGGGGGCGACTAAAAATCGCCCATTGCAGATAAGAATTGAGGACGCTGATTGGCTTAATTTTATGTCACATCTTGAATATATTTATATACTAAATAGGCATTTGACTAAATTCTACAAAGACCTGCCTCCTTTGGGCGATTTCTCGATTGCCCCTCAGCTGAAATTGAGTGGTGCATACAGAGAGTACATATGGTGATTGTGAAAAAATAAAAAAATTTCCACAGATGATTTTCTAATATATTACATCATACAAATATACATTTAAATAATTTTTATGATTATAATTTTGCGTGTGTGGTTCAGCGAGGGCGGTGCCCTAGCGCCCTCTATTGGCCAACCGCCACTGCTGAAAGGTAAATTAAAATCCAGTGATAATTTTCACATAAAGTAATAACATACATTTCCACACTCACCTGATACAGTGAAAGTAACAGGATCACTCATCTCAGAGATCTGATTGTCACTGCGTCTCCTCCCTCTGCAGGTGTATTTCCCCCTAGAAGAGTCTGGAACAGAGCTGATACTGAACTCGTGTGTTGTTTGTTTTGGGTTGAGTGTGTTATCATCCTTATACCAGTCGTATCTCCACTCAGTGTCTCCTCCTCCCTGTATTTCACACCTGAATGTCACAGTTTCTCCTCTGAACACTTGTGTATCAGGTTTTATAATCACCACAGGCTTAGGTGTCTCTGTAAAAAAACAAAAATATCATTAGTTTCTATATATAAATATATTTCCAACTCTCTTATTTAAACAAGTATTAACATTTTAAAACTAAACACAAAAACTCTCTCAGACAGCAACCACTACTGATAAAAAAAGATGTAAACCAAATTTTAAATACAGTCTCAGCAATAGAAATAATCAGATCACTTTAATGATAACTGACATCTACATTATTTATTCATATCTGCATTACAGTGTGTGGGCTATCCTGTTTATTTTATTATAAGAAGATTCAACTTTAGCAGGGTCAGCACTAGATATAGGAAGAGCAGATAATTGCCCCGGCCCCGGGCTTGAATGGGGGGCCTCAATAACCCTAATATATATAAAACTGGTTCACAAATCAGGACGGGCAGCATAAGACAACGCTTTTTGTTCAATTGCATCCCTCAGAGGTTGCTAAGCGAGAAGCTAAACAGGCACCAAAGAAAACTCAGCTTGTGATGAAGCTATGTGAGCTGTCCTCATGGATTTTGATTATAAAGTATTATTAAAATAAACAGAGCCTTATTCTGCTGATTCACGTCAGCACCATTTAAAGATTTGCAGCCAGTTTCAAACAGTGTAAGTGCCATGATGACTAGAAAAAAAAGTAAAACTTTGTTCATAATAACAGCAATTGCAGCTGCTAGATAGAAATTACATCACCCCCATTTTTCTGTACAGTGCTGGCAAAAATGTTCATTATTCCAAATAGTGAGTAAGTGTGTTAATGTAAATAAATTACTGAAAGTAACTTAAAGTTACTTCATTCAAAATACTAAAAGTCCTGAATGATATAGACAGGATGTCTATATCAGAATCAGAATCAGAATCAGAATCAGAATCAGGTTTATTGGCCAAGTGTGTTGACACACACAAGGAATTTGGTTCCAGCTGTTTGTTACTCTCAAAAGTACAGACATAAATAAAAAAAACCTATACATGACAAAACAGACACAACAAGACAAAAAACAGACTATACAAGACAATACAGACATACAGACAATATGAGACCGTATAGACAGTGTGGGTAATAACCCAGCCATTAGGGAGGCACAAGCCAGTGCATTCTTAGTGCCGGTCCCAAGCCCGGGTAAATGGGGAGGGTTGCGTTAGGAAGGGCATCCAGCGTAAAACATGTGCCAAATCAAATATGCGGATCACAAATGAGAATTTCATACCGGATCGGTCGAGGCCCGGGTTAACAACGACCGCCACAGGTATCGTTAGCCGACAGGGTACCGGTGGAAATTGGGCTACTGTTGGCCGAAGGAGGAAAAGGAGAGGAGGAAGACGTCTACAGAGACGGCAGGGAAAGGAGCAGTGTAGGAGAGTGGAGGTTAGGGTTGGTACTTTAAATGTTGGTACTATGACGGGTAAAGGGAGAGAAGTAGCTGATATGATGGAGAGGAGAAAGGTAGATATGCTGTGTGTTCAGGAGACCAAGTGGAAAGGGAGTAAGGCCAGGAACATTGGAGGTGGATTTAAACTGTTTTATCATGGTGTGGATGGAAAGAGAAATGGTGTAGGGGTAATTCTGAAGGAAGAGTACAGTAAGAGTGTAGTGGAGGTGAAGAGAGTTTCTGATAGGGTGATGATCGTGAAGGTGGAAGTTGAAGGGATGATGATAAATGTCATCAGTGCCTATGCTCCACAAGTTGGCTGTGAGATGGAGGAGAAGGAAAGATTCTGGAGTGAATTAGATGAAGTGGTAGATGGTGTACCTAGGAAAGAACGGTTGGTGATTGGGGCGGACTTTAATGGGCATGTAGGTGAAGGGAACAGAGGTGACGAGGAGGTGATGGGTAGGTATGGTTTTAAGGAGAGGAATGTGGAAGGGCAGATGGTGGTAGATTTTGCTAAAAGGATGGAAATGGCAGTGGTGAACACTTATTTTAAGAAGAAGGAGGATCATAAGGTGACTTATAAGAGTGGAGAAAGGTGCACACAGGTGGACTATGTGCTATGCAGGAGATGCAACCTGAAGGAGATTGGCGACTGTAAGGTGTTGGCAGGGGACAGTGTAGCTAGACAGCATAGGATGGTGGTCTGTAGGATGGTTTTGGAGGCGAAGAAGAAGAGGAGGAGAGTGAGGACTGAAAGAAGAATAAGATGGTGGAAACTGAAGGAGGAAGAGTGTAGTGTGAGGTTCAGGGAAGAGGTCAGAGAGAGGCTCAGTGGTGTTAAGGAGGTGTTGGATGATTGGGCAAATACTGCAGGAGTGATGAGGGAGGCAGCAAGAAAAGTACTTGGTGTGACATCTGGAAATAGAAAGGAAGACAAGGAGACGTGGTGGTGGAATGAGGAAGTGCAGGAGAGCATAAGGAGAAAGAGGTTGGCAAAACAGAAGTGGGATAGACAGAGTGATGAGAAAAGTAGGCAGGAGTACAAGGAGATGCGGCAGCAGGTTAAGAGGGATGTGGCGAATGCCAAGGAAAAGGCATATGAGGAGCTGTATGAGAGGTTGGACACTAAGGAAGGAGAAAAGGATTTGTACCGATTGGCCAGGCAGAGGGACCGAGCTGGAAAGGATGTACTGCAAGTTAGAGCAGTAAAGGATGGAGAGGGAAATGTGTTGACTAGTGAGGAGAGTGTGTTGAGAAGGTGGAGGGAGTATTTTGAGCAGCTGATGAATGAGGAAAATCAGAGAGAGAGAAGGTTGGATGATGTGGAGTTGGTGAAGCAGGATGTAGATAGGATTAGTAAGGAGGAAGTGAGAGCAGCGATTAAGAGGATGAAGAGTGGAAAGTCGGTTGGACCAGATGACATACCGGTAGAAGCGTGGAGATGTTTAGGAGAGATGGCAGTGGAGTTTTTGACCAGATTGTTTAACAGGATTTTGGAAGGTGAGAAGATGCCTGAGGAATGGAGAAGAAGTGTGCTGGTACCAATCTTTAAGCATAAAGGAGATGTGCAGACCTGCAGTAACTACAGGGGTATTAAGTTGATCAGTCACACCATGAAGTTATGGGAAAGAGTAGTGGAAGCCAGGCTGAGAGAAGAGGGGACCATCTGTGAGCAACAGTATGGTTTCATGCCGAGGAAGAGCACCACAGATGCCTTATTTGCTTTGAGAATGTTGATAGAGAAGTATAGAGAAGGACAGAAGGAATTGCATTGTGTATTTGTGGATTTAGAGAAGGCGTACGACAGGGTGCCAAGAGAGGAGTTGTGGTATTGTATGAGGAAGTCAGGTGTGTCAGAGAAGTATGTGAGGGTGGTGCAGGACATGTATGAGGACAGTGTGACGGCAGTGAAGTGTGCAGTAGGTACGACAGACTGGTTTAGAGTGAAGGTTGGACTGCATCAAGGATCGGCCCTGAGCCCTTTCCTGTTTGCAGTGGTGATGGACAGGTTGACGGACGAGGTCAGACAGGAGTCTCCCTGGACTATGATGTTTGCGGATGATATTGTGATTTGTTGTGAGAGTAGAGAGCAGGTTGAGAAGAGCCTGGAGAGGTGGAGATATGCGCTGGAGAGAAGGGGAATGAAACTCAGTAGGAGTAAGACAGAATACATGTGTGTGAATGAGAGGGAGGGCAGTGGAGTGGTCCGGTTGCAGGGAGAAGAGCTTCAGAAGGTGGAGGAATTCAGGTACCTGGGGTCAACAGTGCAAAGTAATGGAGAGTGTGTTAGAGAAGTGAAGAAAAGAGTGCAGGCAGGGTGGAGTGGGTGGAGAAGAGTGACAGGAGTGATTTGTGATAGTAGGGTATCTGCAAAATTGAAAGGGAAGGTTTATAGGACTGTGGTGAGACCTGCGATGTTGTATGGTTTAGAGACAGTGGCATTGAGTAAAAGACAGGAGGTGGAGCTGGAGGTAGCAGAGCTGAAGATGTTGAGGTTTTCGTTGGGAGTGACGAGGATGGATAAGATTAGAAATGAGTTTATTAGAGGGACAGCGCATGTAGGATGTTTTGGTGACAAGGTGAGGGAGGCGAGATTGAGATGGTTTGGACATGTGCAGAGGAGGGACATGAATTATATTGGTAGAAGAATGCTGAGGATGGAGCCACCAGGTAGGAGGAAAAGAGGAAGGCCAAGAAGGAGGTTCATGGATGTGGTGAGGGAAGACATGCAGGTGGTTGGTGTGGGAGAGGCAGATGTAGAGGACAGGGTGGTATGGAGACGGATGATCCGCTGTGGCGACCCCTAATGGGAGCAGCCGAAAGAAGAAGAAGAAGATAGACAGTGTGGGTAATAAATAGGGGTACAGACCAGTAATGTACATAAAGTGTGGGAGTGCATGGTAGTGCAAATGACAGTATTGTGTGCCAGGTATGATGAGAGAGTTTACTATAAAACTTTGTACAGTATATAGAAGCAATAGTGTGTGTAACATATACAGATAATGTGATGAGTGAGAGTTCTGTGCAGTATTTATAGATGTGAGCAGGGAATATAATTATGGTCAGTTGTTAGTGAGGGTGATTGCTTGGGGAAAGAAACTGTTCCTGTGCCTGGCAGTCTTAGTGAACAGAGTTCTGTAGCGCCTGCCAGAAGGGAGGAGCTGAAAGATGTTGTGTCCAGGGTGTGAAGGGTCATTAATTATTTTTCCTGCCCGGTTTCTGGTTCTTCTATGGTACAAGTCCTGGAGAGTGGGCAGGGGGGCACCAATGATTTTTTCAGCTGTTTTAACAGTTTTCTGCAGTCTGTTTCTGTCCTGTTTTGTTGCGGCTCCGAACCAGATGGTGATTGATGAGCACAGGACAGATTCAATGACTGCAGTGTAGAACTGTATCAACAGCTCCTGTGGCAGACTGTACTTCCTTAATTGCCTTAGAAAGTACATCCTCTGCTGGGCCTTTTTCAGAATCGAGTTTATGTTTGATTCCCATTTCAGGTCTTGGGAAATGGTAGTGCCCAGAAACTTGAAGTTCTCCACAGGTGACACAGGAATGTTGGATATTGTGAGGGGGAGTAGTGTTGAAGGATGTTTCCTAAAGTCCACTATCATCTCCACAGTTTTGAGTGTGTTTAGCTCAAGGTTGTTCTGACTGCACCATAGCACCAGCTGCTTCACCTCCTGCTTATATGCAGACTCGTCACCATCTTGGATTAGTCCAATGAGCGTGGTGTCATCTGCAAATTTTAGGAGTTTGACAGTTGGGTCACTTGATATGCAGTCATTCGTATAAAGGGAGAATAGCAGTGGGGAAAGGACACACCCCTGAGGAGCACCAGTGCTGACTGTCCGAATACCGGAGGTAACACCTCCCAGTCTCACCTGTTGTTTCCTGCCTGTCAGGAAGCTGGTGATCCATTGACAGATGGCAGGGGGTATAGTAAGGTTTAGGAGTTTGGAGTGGAGGATTCCCGGAATTATTGTATTGAAAGCCGAACTAAAGTCAACAAAAAAAATCCGGGCATATGTTCCTGGGCAGTCAAGGTGTTGCAGAATGTAGTTTAGCCCCATGTTGACTGCGTCATCCACCGATCTGTTTGCTCGGTATGCAAACTGTAGGGGATCCAGCAGCTGTTCTGTCACCTTCTTTAGATGGGCCAATACCAGCTTTTCAAAAGTCTTCATGACGACAGATGTCAGAGCGACAGGCCTGTAGTCATTCAGTCCAGTAATGGAGGCTTTCTTGGGGACTGGGATGATTGTGGAGAGTTTAAAGCAGGAGGGGACCTCACACAACTCCAGTGATCTGTTGAAGAGAGAGGTGAAAATGGGAGCCAGTTGGTCAGCACATGCTTTGAGACAGGAGGGGGAGACACCGTCTGGGCCGGGAGCCTTCCTTGTCTTCTGTCTCTGAAAGAGCCGATACACATCCTTTTCACAAATCGTGAGCGCAACTTGAGTGCTGGAAGGAGTTGTAAGAGAGGAATCCAGAGGTGTGATGGGGGCAGACATTGGGCTGGGTTGGATGAGAGGTGTGAAAATATTGTTCTCAAACTTGCAGTAGAAGGTGTTGAGGTCGTCAGCCAGGTCTTTGTTTGCTTCAGTGGGGAGGGGTGGTCTCCTGTAGTTTGTGATATTTTGCAGGCCTTTCCACACTGATGCAGGGTCGTTAGCTGAAAACCTGCTTTTCAGCTTTTCAGAGTAGTTTCTTTTGGCTATTCTGATCTCCTTTGTCAGTTGGTTCCTGGCCTGCTTGTACAGTGCTTTGTCCTCCCCTCTGTATGCATCTTCCTTGGCATGTCGAAGTTTTTTCAGTTTGGCTGTGAACCATGGCTTGTTGTTACTGTACTTGCAGAAGGTTTTGGTTGGCACACACATGTCTTCACAAAAACTGATGTAGGATGTCACAGTGTCAGTCAGCTCATCCAGGCTGTCAGTTCCAGCCTCAAAGACACTCCAATCAGTGCAGTCAAAGCAGTCTTGTAGTTCCTGCTTTGCCTCGCTGGTCCATCTCTTCACTGTTTTGACTACAGGCTTAACAGATTTTAGTTTCTGCCTGTATGTTGGAATAAGATGAACCAAGCAGTGATCAGAGTTCCCTAAAGCTGCCCGTGGTGCAGAGCAATACGAGTCCTTAAGAACGGTGTAGCAATGATCCAGTGTGTTTTTCCCTCTTGTCGGACAGTTAATATGTTGCCTGTATTTTGGAAGTTCTAGTGTTAGTTTTGCTCTGTTAAAGTCTCCAAGGATAATAAAAAGAGAATCCGGATGTTTTTGCTCCAAGCCGGATATTTGGTTTGCCAGGTTTTGCAGTGCATCATTCACGTTGGCCTGAGGTGGGATGTAAACTCCGGTCAGAATGAATGAGGAAAATTCCCGCGGTGAGTAAAACGGTTTACAGTTTATTACCAGTAATTCCAAGTTTGGGCTGCAGTATTTATCCAACACTGTGACATCTGTACACCAACGTTCGTTAATGTAGAAGCAGATTCCGCCGCCTTTCGTTTTGCCCGATAGCTCCGTTACGCGATCCGCTCGGTGTAAGTGAAAGCCCGAGAGAAGTAATCCGCTGTCCGGGATTGAGCAACTGAGCCAAGTTTCAGTAAAACAGAGAGCAGCGGAGCATGCAAAATCTTTGTTTGTTCCGTTAAGAAGAGTTAGTTCGTCCATTTTGTTCGGCAGTGAGCGGAGGTTCGCCAGGTGAATCGACGGGAGCGCAGTTCTAAATCCCCTCTGTCGTAGCTTCACTAGCGCACCGGCGCGTTTTCCCCGCCGGCGTCTCCTCCATGTGCCATAGAGAGTGGCTGCTGCTCCAACTAAGATCTCCAAATAACTTTCCGGGTTTGTAAAAATTGTTGAAAAAGTGTCTGGAGTGAACTCCCCGATGTTAAGCAATTCTTCTTTAGTGTAAGTTATTAGGGTAGGGTAACTAAACACACAGACAATAAACAAAAAGAAAGAGAGTACAAGAGAGAGTCGTGCCGAGGCTGCCATCCACGGCGCCATCTTGACAAATTATATTATTTATATATTATTTATATATATTTATATATATATATATATATATATATATATATATATATATATATATATATATATATATATATATATAAATTATATTATTTATAATTAACCCACATAATGATCAACCTACTTAAGTTAGCATTTTAAAGTATGGCATGACCAAAGAAGAAGAAGAAGAAGAAGTAGTAGCTGGTCCAGATCACCTTTCAAAACTTTTTTCTTTTTTAGTGTTGACCTTAGTTAAAGTTTAATTAATATACACATTTAAACACATATATAAAAGTACTGATAACAGTACTTCATGTGTCCTGTATAAAAGTGTAAACCTCCTCTTCACTCTTTCACACTTGAGCATAATACTTGGGGAAATGTATTTCTTCTCTGTATGTAGGTGTGTAAATAGAAATCATTGTGTGTTATTACACAGCTCTGTTATCTGTTGACTTGTTTGTGTAATGCAGTCACATACTCAGACTTTGTGACTCACCAGTAACATTTACCCAGAGTGCATCACTGTAGTGTGTGTAGTAGACTGGGTTTCCTCTTCCAGCTCTGCACCAGTACTGACCTCCATCAGAGACATTAACTGATCTGATGGTGTTGGAGTGTGTTTCAGTCTGAGTTTCATTTCTCTGTGTGTCTTTGCTCCAGTAAAACTTCCATCCAGCAGACTGCAGCTTCAGTGTACAGTACAGAGTCACTGAGTTTCCTGTCAGTGCAGCTCCTTTAAGGTCTGATGTGAGTTCAGGTTCAGGTTTTTCTGTTAACAATTAAATATAATGTTAGAAAGTATAGTCATCTTTACTGAATTAATCACTTCTCAGAAAACCAGTACAATTCTCTCTCTTTGATGATGATGACAAACAATTTATGTCTACTGTTAAAAAAGAATTGGATACACACAATGAGAATAAAAATACGGATAATAAATGTAAAGATTCACTGTAAGGGGGCAGAAATATAATGATGCAGCATTCTAATCTTTCTATACTATATATCATTATTTTATGAGTGTAGAGCAAAAACAATATTTTGGAGAATTGTAACAAAAATGCAAATTTACAACTGTAATCTTCAGTAAAAGATGTGTTGAAAATGCTTGACAAATGTAAAATTTGTCTTTTTTTTATAACAGTTTTTGTTTTGCCTATACATTTCTACACAAAAGTGTGTAGTAATGCCAGTCTAGTGTAGTGATTGGGGTACAGGGGGTACATAAATATTTAATTATTACGCTAAAATGATGCAGTTGCCAATAATGGAGTTTGTGGTCACATATAAGAAATGTATGTCTTCACTCTTAAAAGCTAATGGAATATAGACAATATGTGATATAAAACATACTCACCTGATACAGTCAGTGTAACTGCTTCACTGCTCTGTGTGTATTTTGGATCTGATGACTGAGTTCCTTCACATCTATAAGCACCTTTATTAGAGGCTTTAACATTACTTATAACATATGTTCTCGTTCCTGCAGCATCAAGGATTTCGTCATTATTTCTATACCAGTGATACTTCCAGGATCCTCCAGTCTGTATGTCACATGTGAGCGTGACATTTTCCCCAATGAACACATTCACAGCTGGGTGTATTTTCACTACAGGCTTTGGTCTCGCTATAAAAAAAATATAAAAATTTCCTCATATGCAATACATGTACATCATTTTAATGTTACATAGTTACACAAATGCAATAGATGTCATAATAATTCAGATTTATTTCTTACAGACTTTAAATGCGAAAATGTAGAAAACAAGACGTACCTTTCACTGTAATTATGATTGGAGAACTGAATTCTGACTTGTAGTTTCCCCTGAGTGCTTTGCAGTAGTATGTTGTTTGTCCTTCATTAGAGATTGTCACACTGAGTGGGTTGGTATTTAAGGGATTTAATTTTTGATACTTGTACCAGAAAAATTTCCATCCAGTAGACTGCAGATTACAGTTCAGAGTAACTGTGTCTCCAGTGTAGATGGAGCTCTGAGGATTAACACTCACAGTTGGTTTAGGTTTTTCTGTTGATATGAAATAACAAAGATCTGTATTCACCTTCATCTATGTACATAATTGTGCATTTGAATTTATATAAATGTACAGTGGTACCTCGACATATGAGTGCCCTAAAAAAAAAATGCGAGCAAAATCTTGAGATACGAGCTTGAGACGCCGCTGCTAGATGGTGAATCAAAGCCAGAAAGTAAAGATTGTGACGAAAATTAAGATAAGCAAAGAAGAAAAAGTAAAACATTTTAAGTTTACGGATACGTAGTGTACAGGAGTGATAGTAAAAAAACGAGTTTTCCCTCCGCCTCCACTTATCGCCTCTACCCCCCCTCCACACACACACACACACACACCACAGGTGTTTTCGTTAGCTCAAGTCGTCTCATTTCCAAGGAAAATACACTGTATAAAACCTTATTATATCTTTACGTTCTCTTTTATTATGTTTTTATACAGTATTTGTCATTTATAAATACATTTTTCTTATTCAAAAACACGTAACAAAAACAACTGGGGTCGCATTTTGGGGGCTGGAACGGATTAATGGCATTTGAATTCATTTCACTGGGAAAATTTGCTTTGAAATACGAGCAATTTGACGTACGAGCAAGGTTACGGAACGAATTAAACTCAAATGACGAGGTACCACTGTATCACTGGATTTGAAATTTGTTCTGGATTTTATTGTGAAGCAAAATCCAGAACAAATTTCAAATCCAGTGATAATTTTCACATAATGAATATAAGAAATAACAAACATTTATAAACTTACCTGATACAGTGAGCGTAACATGATCACTCATCTCAGAGATCTGAGAGTCACTACGTCTCCTCCCTCTGCAAGTGTATTTTCCTCTATAAGAGTCTGTACCAGGGCTGATGCTGAACTCTTGTGTTGTGTAGATTGGGTAAAGTGTGTAATCATCCCTGTACCAGTCGTAATTCCACTCAGTGACTCCTCCTCCCTGTATTTCACACCTGAAAGTCACAGTCTCTCCTCTAAACACCTGTGTATGAGGCTTGATAATCACCACAGGCTTAGGTCTCTCTGTAAAAAACAAAAATATCATTAGTTTCTATATATAAATATATAGGTTCAACTCTATTATTTAAACAAGTATTACATGTTAAAACTAAACACACAAACTCTCTCACACAGCA
Source organism: Silurus lanzhouensis (assembly GCA_039877035.1). Taxonomy (NCBI): domain Eukaryota; kingdom Metazoa; phylum Chordata; class Actinopteri; order Siluriformes; family Siluridae; genus Silurus; species Silurus lanzhouensis. The sequence continues at coordinate 998,921 of JBCEWE010000253.1, read as the reverse complement.
ACCACTACTGATGAAGAAAATGTAGATCAAAATTTTAAATACAGGCTCAGCACTAGAAATAATCAGATTACTGTAATGATAACTGACATCTACATTATTTATTCATATCTGCATTACAGTGTGTGGACTATCCTGTCTATCTTATCATAAAAAGACTCAACTTTAGCAGGGTCAGCACTAGATATAGGAAGAGCAGATAATTGCCTCGGCCCCGGGCTTGGATGGGGGGCCTCAATAACCCTAATATATATACATTACGTCACAAATCAAGACGGGCAGCATAAGACAACGCTTTGTGTCTATTGGATATACATAACTGTCACTTACCTAAAGTGGAACCAGTTAATATCACTATTTAATGTGAGTTCCCACCATCTAAATGCATTTTGGTGGCACGGAAATAATTGCATCCCTCAGAGGTTGCTAAGCGAGAAGCTAAAAAGGCACCAAAGAAACCGCAGCTTGTGATGAAGCTATGTGAGCTGTCCTCATGTATTTTGATTATAAAGTATTATTAAAATAAACAGAGCCTTATTCTGCTGATTCACGTCAGCACCATTTAAAGATTTGCAGCCAGTTTTAAACAGTGAAGTGCCCTGACGACTGGAAAAAAACTAAAAAAAAAAAAAAAAAAAAAAAGAAAAAAAAAAAAAAAAAAACAATATATATATATATATATATATATATATATATATATATATATATATATATATATATATATATATAAAGTTAAAGTTTGTTCATAAAAACAGCAATTGCAGATGCTAAATAGAAATGATGTTACCCCCATTATACTGTACAGCGCTGGCAAAAATTGTCATTATTCCAAATAGTGGATAACTTACTTAAAGTCCTAAATGATATAGACAGGGTGTCTATAATTATTTTAGAAATAATAACACACATAATCATAAACCTACTAAAGTTAGCATTTTAAAGTTATGAGAAAAAAAATAATGAAAACACATTATATTTTTACAGTGTAGACTAGCTAATGGCATGTCATGGCCAAGGAAGAAGAAGTAGTTGCTGGTCCAGATCACCTTTCATAACTTTTTTCTTTTTTAAGTGTTGACCTTAGTTAAAGTTTAATTAATATACACATTTAAGAACATATATAAAAGTACTGATAACAGTAATTTATGTTTCCTGTATAAAAGGTTAAACCTCCTTCTCTTTACTCTTTCACACTTGAGCATAATACTTGGGGAAATTTATTTCTTCTCTCTATGTAGGTGTGTAAATAGAAATTATTGTTTGTTACTACACAGCTCTGTTATCTGTTAACTTGTTCGTGTAATGCAGTCACATACTCACCAATAATATATGGATTTATAAAAATGTATATAAGAATACAGAATATTCATTCAATTATTATTCATTATTATTATTTAATTAAATAATTTAATCAGTGGCAAGCAGTCAGGGAATGCAAAGTCTTCTCTGCTGGCCTAAACACTATCAGAAGCATTGATCTACATATACAACCTAAATTCTAATATTAGTTTAATGAAATTTTATTAATTTATTACCAACGGTTTATTCTCTTCATTTCGTAGAGTTTCTCTTGGGTGCACTGCTTCCAGTATGTGTATGCAGATGTTAGATTTTTTGTCCAATCAGATTTTAGCCTCTATGTGCTGCCATGTCAATCGAGTTTGCCCAGGACCTGCAAAGTTAATACTGCTGGCTCTTTTTTAACCTTAGTCTCAATAGGAAATGGGTCTGTTTCTTTAACCAATCAGATTCATATTCGCCTCTCGGGGCGAGCTAGCTGGCCCAGAATAGTGTCAGCATTTTTCCATCCTCTAATTGGTGGCAAAACACAAATGAAGTGATCTGCATTTTTACACATACAATGGCTGACGTCGGAGGGGAAAATGACTTCGTCACGGACATAATTAAAAATTTATTTCCAAAGCGGACTTTTTTTAGAAAAGCTAGACATTGTGAGGAGAGGTCGGCCAAACCCCGAAGCTAGCTAGCATGTCTTAACCTCTGAGGAATGGTGCAAATTATACTGCTGGGAATGCCTGTTATTTGGAATTTACAAACTTGAGTTGTCTAACCAAGGCAGCAGGGTGACTCCAAGCCACAGCGGAGCACTTGCAGGCTTTTGAGAGCATTTGGGGATGTCAGAGTTGATCTCCAGCTCAACGAACATGTGCGCAGAGAAACTGTGCTCCACAATGAAAAGGTAAAGAAATTGGGAAATATTGAAAACTGATAGATTGTGTCATATTTTTGGGTAAACAGGAACTTTCTTTCAGGGGAAATGATCAAAGTGCTGGATTGACAAACAGAGGGAACTATATGGAGCATCTTTCTTTTCTTTCTGAAAACAATGCAGACTTGCATTACTATCTCTCCACTGACAAAGTGTTTTGTGGTACTTCAGGGAGAATAAAAATGATCTGATTAATGCCATTGGTGACGTGTTGGGAGAAGAGATAAAACAAGGAGGTTCATGAGGGACCCTTTGTCGCTGTTATGGTGGATGAGAAGACAGACGTGAGAAAATCAGCGCAGCTAGTTAATGTTATACTATTTAATGATTTATTGTGAAAAACACAGCACCAAAAGGTAACATTAGTTTTTGGTAATTAATAGATTACTTTAAAATAGAAAAGTAAAAACAAATGTAAACAGATAAAAAGGGAAATAGTTATAATGAGATTTTGCTTTACACTAAAGTCCAAAACCAGTGCTAATTTTCACATACAGTATATAAGTAATGATATACATTTATAGACTTACTTGATACAGTGAGTGTAACAGGATCACTCATCTCTGTGATCTGAGAATCACTGCGTCTCCTCCCACTGCAGGTGTAGTTTCTTTGAGAAGAGTTTGTAATAGAGCTGATGTTGAACTCCTGTGTTGTGTGGTATGGGTAGAACATGTAATAATCTCTATACCAGGCATAACTCCACTCAGCGTCTCTTCCTATCTGTATTTTACAAATGAAAGTCACATTCTCTCCACTAAACACCTGTGTCTCCGGCTTTATAATCACCACAGGTATAGGTCTTTCTGTAAGAAACACGAAAACTACACTTTTATACATGGACACATTTCGAATATTATCACACATTATTCAATTATTATAGGGATACATTTAAAACATTTAAGAAGACAAATATTTAGGAACAGTGGCTATAAGCAAGCAAGCAAGCAAACAAGAAACCAATGTACTGAAGCATTTAGGCCTTCACAGCCAAACTATATAACTATGTAATTATGTAACTAACAAACTTTAGTAATTATCATTATATGGACAAATCCACCCACAATAACACAAACATTACACAATAACACAAAAAAAGGAGGTTCATAAGACACCCTTTGTCGCCGTTATGGTGGATGAGAAGACATGAGTAACGCAGCGCAGCTTGCACTGGTCTTGCGTTATGTGACGAAGACAGGTGTCAAGAAGCGGTTTGTCACATTCGAAGATGTTACAAGTGGCAGGCGAGCTGATGACATTGCTGCTCTTATCGTCCGTTTCTTTGAGGAATATGAATGTCTGGATAAAGTTGTGGCGAAGTGTTTTGATGGTGCAGTAGTCGTGTCATCTGGACTAAATGGGGTGCAGGCCAGAATTAGGGAGAGGGCACCTATGGCCTTGTTCATACACTGCTATGCACATCAACTGGATTTAGTACTAACTCAAGACGTCTGAAAGCTTAAAGAATGCAAGATCTTTTTTGGCCACCTTAATAGCTTCGCTGCAGTTTTCCGTAGATCTCTGATCTTTCTCTTGGTCTTCCTCGTTTGGCACTGACTCGTTGGCAGTACACCTCAAGATTGGTTAGTACAGTTTTCGAAAAGATGATGCTCTCAAGGAGGTGTTCAACCACATACAGGAACATCATGACGAATATGACAAGGAGTAGTGCTGATGGATTTAATGCACGTCTGGATGATTTTGAGTTTTGTTTTTTGCTGCACACATTCAATGGGTTTTTTGAGCATTCTGATGTGCGTTTAAGAATACTACAGGACAAATCACTGGATGTAATATTCTGTCTAGCAAGGCTAAACGAGTTTTGTGAAACCACTGAGCGAGAGAGGGGCCGGTTTGGTGCTATCTACATCTCCACTGTGCGCATCTCGGGTGCTCCCGGGGCACGGAGAGGGCCAGTGCAAAAAGACATTCGTGCACACTACCAGCAACTTCTCAACAGTGTTCTGGACAACATTCATTGCCAGATACAGAATAGATTTCAAGATAAAAAACAATTAATGTTTCTCTCCCTCCTTGAATACCAGCAGTTTCAGACATATCGGATAAAATTCCCACATACAGCCTTCTCCAGTTTGATGCAGAGCCTCGGAACACTAATTAATCTGTCCTGTTTAAAAACAGAATTGACTGTGATGTATGCTATGACAGACTTTGAATGAAATTATCCCACTGATCTTTTACACCAAAAAAAATCTGAGATCTGAGAGCATGCCACAGCTGTACAGATTGGCATGTCTGATCGTGACTATCCCTATATCCACTGCAACAGTCGAGCGGATATACTCTGCCCTCAAGAAAATTAAAACATATGCCAGGAATACATCTGGAGAGAGTCGACTCGCAGCCTTGACCTCCCTGGCTATAGAAAAGGACTTTCTGGTGGAACTGAAATGCAGAGATCGCCTCTATGACACAGTCATTGAAGTGTTCCTGCGCAAAGAAAGGGGGATGGATTTTGTCTATAAACAATCACCATCTCTCTTGAATATGGTTGCATTTTATTTACATTTTTAAAGTTTTGTTGTCATTATTAGATGAATATTGGTTCTGAACTGCTCCAGATGATGTAGGTGCAGGTGTGGTTGTAGTGTAGAGGTTTGGAGTTGTCTTAAATGGGTTTCTTGCTTTAGTAAAATGTAATCATCCCCCACTGAATTTAATGTTATACTATTTAATGATTTATTGTAAAAAACACAGCACCAAAAGGTAACATTAGTTTTTGGTAATTAATAGATTACTTTAAAATAGAAAAGTAAAAACAAATGTAAACAGATAAAAAGGGAAAATAGTTATAATGAGATTTTGCTTTACACTAAAGTCCAAGACCAGTGCTAATTTTCACATACAGTATATAAGTAATGATATACATTTATAGACTTACTTGATACAGTGAGTGTAACAGGATCACTCATCTCTGTGATCTGGGAATCATTGCGTCTCCTCCCACTGCAGGTGTAGTTTCCTTGAGAAGAGTTTGTAATAGAGCTGATGTTGAACTCCTGTGTTGTGTGGTATGGGTAGAACATGTAATAATCTTTATACCAGACATAACTCCACTCAGCGTCTCTTCCTATCTGTATTTTACAAATGAAAGTCACATTCTCTCCACTAAACACCTGTGTCTCCGGCTTTATAATCACCACAGGTATAGGTCTTTCTGTAAGAAACACGAAAACAACACTTTTATACATGGACACATTTCGAATATTATTATACATTATTCAATTATTATAGAGATACATTTAAAACATTTAAGAAGACAAATATTTAGGAACAGTGGTGTCAGGAATCCGCCTGCCACGCCTCCTTCAGAGGCTGCTTTTGCCGCTGCGCGCTCCCAAGCGTGCAGCGCAAATCGCACACAGCTGAAGCGCATTATCAACTCATGCCCTGCCTCCATATAAACCACTCACTCACCCACATTCGGGGTCCGTTATTGTACGTCCGTGCGTGGTCGTGCAGGTTCATGCTGTGCGTGTTCGCGCTTGTGCTTATCCGCAACGTGCCTTCTTCGCCCGGACTCCTCGCTCACTCCACGGCCGCGTTCGGCTTCCCCAGCGCGCCTCGGACTTTCGACGCTTCCCTGTTGCTTCCCTCCGTGCCGCGCTTCCTCCATAACGCACCGTGGATGTTTATATTCGAACTGCCGTTTGCCGGATTATCCCGAACTGCACGGGTATTTTGTGTTGGCTCTGCCTTTGTTCAAATAAAGTTTCTGTTTGCCGTTACTCCGGCTTCCGCCTCTGTGCCACGCCTAACAGAATAACGGACCCCTGAAAAGGAATATCAGACAAAAAAGAAAAAAAAAACGGAAAAAGACATGATCGGGTTAACGCCGTGGTCCCGGCGCGAGCCGTGCCTTGGAGGTCGGGTTCGTTCAGTCGCGATCAAGCAGCAGTCAAGCTCCGCACCCGGGAAAACCCGGAAGCTCGCAGCCGCTTCTCGGGCACGCTCGGCAGCGCCACGCCCCCTTCATGATGTCACAGGACTCCCGGCTCGCTTCTCCGGCAACAAAGTCAAATGGAGGGATTTTTTAAGGAGCGTGGATCGATACGTGGAGTTAAACCCAGCCAGTTATCCCACCGAAGAAGCGAAAATCGCCCTCCACATGTCTCTTCTGACCGAGGAATCTCTCTCCCTTGCCAGAGAGCTGTGGAGCACAATGGCGGGCGAGATCAGCTCCTGCACCCGGTTCCTCCAGCTTCTCACCAGGGAACTCGGGATAACCACGGCTGATCTATATCTCCTCTCCCCCGCTTCTGAGAACGCCGTTCCTCATCAGAGCTTCCAGGAGGTCACCACGCTGCTTCAGGCCCTCCGGGTCAGCTCCGCTCCGCCGAAGGTCCTCCAAGGGATCTCCGCCGTGCTCCAGAAAATCCAGGCTGGCTCTGTTTCATTCCAGGACCTCCAGGAGCTCTCCGTTCTGCTCCAGAACCTTCCGGTGGGTGCAGCTCCGTTCCTGTGTCCCGAGGAGAGCTCCGTTTGGCCCCAGAACCTCCGTGAGTGCTCGGCTCCATCCCAAGACCTTCGAGAGTGCTCGGCTCCATCCCAAGACCACCGTGAGTGCTCGGCTCCGTCCCAAGACCTCCGTGTATGCTCGGCTCCGTTTCAGGACCTCCAAGAGAGCTTGGCTCCGTCCAAGGAGAGTTCTGTTCCGCTCCAGGTCTCCGAGGAGCGTTCCGTTCCGCTCCAGGTCTCCGAGGAGAGCTCCGTTCCACTCCAAGTCTCCGAAGAGAGCTCCGTTCCATCCCAGGACCTCCGTGAAAGCTCCTCTCTGTCCCTGAGCGACCCAGTGAGCTCCTCTCTGTCCCCGAGCGAACCCGTGAGCTCCTCTCTGTCCCCGAGCGAACCCGTGAGCTCCTCTCTGTCCATGAGCGAACCCGTGAGCTCCCCTCTGTCCCAGAGCGAACCCGTGAGCTTCTCTCTGTCCCTGAGAGTCCCCTAGAGCTCGGTTCCGCCGCAGAGAGTCCCCGAAAGAGCTCGGTTCCGCCGCAGAGAGCCCCCGAGAGCTCGGTTCCGCTCCAGAGAGTCCCCGAGAGCTCAGCTTTGTCCCAGGGTCTCTAGGCGAGCTCCTCTCCGCTCCTAGGCTTCCAAGAGAGCTCCTCTTTGCTCCAGGTCCCTGACGAGAACTCTGCTCCGCTCCCGATTCCCAGGGAAAGCCTGGTTCCACGCCAACGCGTCCCCGAGCATACCTCTTCATCCAAGGGGATCCCGGAGCGCAAAGACTGCGAAAGGGAAGTCGTCCCGTTGCCCCCGGGCTCCACCGAAGGCGACAGTTCGCCCCACAGTCTCCCTGAGGGTGATGCCACCTCTCGTTCTCCAGAGCTCTCCACTCTGCTCCAAGACTGCAAAAGGGACGTCGAACCGCTGCCCCTGGCTTCATCCGCAGGCGACGGCTCCCCCCACAGTCTTTCAAAAGGTGACGGCTCGCCCCACAATCACTCTGTAGGCGAAGGTACGTCACAGACCTTCTCTCTTCCCAAGGGGTCCCCAGAGCACTCACCTCAGTTCCTGGACTGCGAAAGGGATGTCGAACCGCTGCCCCCGGCTTCATCTGCAGGCGACGGTTTGCCCCACAGTCTCCTAAAGGGTGACGGCTCGCCCCACGAGCACTCTGAGGACCAAGTCACGTCACAGAGCTCCTCCCACGGCGACGCCTCGCTCCCGAGCTCCTCACTCGGCGACGGCTCGCCTCAGGACCCCTCTCACGGTGACATCCTGTCTCCAAGCTCCCTGGACAAGGACACCAGACCACCGCAGGGGAAGTCGCTCAGCTGCCGGTTTTCGCTGAGGGAGTGGCTCCGCTCCTGGGCTCCGCTGAGGGCAGCACTCCACCTCCGGTCTCCGCTGTTGGTATCTCTCCGCCTCCAGTCTCCGCCGAGGGTGTCAGCCTGCTCCAGAGCTCCGTGGATGGAGTCTCTCCGCCTTCGGTCTCCGCAGAGGGCGTCGCTCCGCTCCTGGTCTCCGTGGGGGTCATCTGTCCGCCTCCTGTCTTTGCTGAGGGCGTCGCCCTGTTCCAGGTCCCCACCGTAGGAGTCACCCCGTTCTGGGTCTCCGCTGTGGCTGTTTTCCAGCTCCAGGTCTCCGCCGAGGACCTACAGCCGACTCCAGTCTCCGCCCAGGACGTTGTTCCGCTCCTGGTCTCCGTAGGGGTCATCTCTCCGCCTCCTGTCTCCGCCGAGGACGTCGTTCCGCTCCGGGTCTCCGCAGGGGTCGTCTCTCCGCCTCCTGTCTCCGCCGAGGACGTCGTTCCGCTCCGGGTCTCCGCAGGGGTTGTCTCTCCACCTCCTGTCTCCGCCGAGGACGTCGTTCCGCTCCGGGTCTCCGCAGGGGTCGTCTCTCCGCCTCCTGTCTCTGCCGAGGACGTCGTTACGCCCGTGTCTCCAGGGGGTTCGTCGCGCCGCCTGCAGCCTTCGCTGAGGGTATTGCTCTGCTCCAGGTCGCCGTGGTGGATGTCCCTCCGCCCCGGTTTGCGCCGTGGACTTCACCCCGTTCCTGGCCACCGCGTGGGGCTGTGTTCCGTCCTGGCTCCATGATGGTTCCGGCCGGGTCCCCTTCGACCCTAGAGGACTGGAGGGGCCCTCCTCCGAGTGCCCGGGCCCACCGGGCTGTTGGCGGCTTGAGGGCGTCCGGTGCCGCCCCTTTGGGAGAGGGTGGTGTCATGAATCCGCCTGCCACGCCTCCTTCAGAGGCTGCTTTTGCCGCTGCGCGCTCCCAAGCGTGCAGCGCAAATCGCACACAGCTGAAGCGAATTATCAACTCATGCCCTGCCTCCATATAAGCCAATCACTCACCCACATTCGGAGTCCGTTATTGTACGTCCGTGCGTGGTCGTGCAGGTTCATGCTGTGCGTGTTCGGGCTTGTGCTTATCCGCAACGTGCCTACTTCGCCCGTACTCCTCGCTCACTCCACGGCCGCGTTCGGCTTCCCCAGTGCGCCTCGGACTACCGACGCTTCCCCGTTGCTTCCCTCCGTGCCGCGCTTCCTCCATAACGCACCGTGGATGTTTATATTCGAACTGCCATTTGCCGGATTATCCCGAACTGCACGGGTATTTTGTGTTGGCTCTGCCTTTGTTCAAATAAAGTTTCTGTTTGCCGTTACTCCGGCTTCCGCCTCTGTGCCACGCCTAACAAGTGGCTATAAGCAAGCAAACAAGAAACCAATGTACTGAAGCATTTAGGCCTTCACAGCCAGACTATATAACTATGTAATTATGTAACTAACAAACTTTAGTAATTATTATTATATGGACAAATCCACCCACAATAACACAAACATTACACAATAACACAAAAAAAGGAGGTTCATAAGACACCCTTTGTCGCCGTTATGGTGGATGAGAAGACATGAGTAACGCAGCGCAGCTTGCACTGGTCTTGCGTTATGTGACGAAGACAGGTGTCAAGAAGCGGTTTGTCACATTCGAAGATGTTACAAGTGGCAGGCGAGCTGATGACATTGCTGCTCTTATCGTCCGTTTCTTTGAGGAATATGAATGTCTGGATAAAGGTGTGGCGAAGTGTTTTGATGGTGCAGTAGTCGTGTCATCTGGACTAAATGGGGTGCAGGCCAGAATTAGGGAGAGGGCACCTATGGCCTTGTTCATACACTGCTATGCACATCAGCTGGATTTAGTACTAACTCAAGACGTCTGAAAGCTTAAAGAATACAAGATCTTTTTTGGCCACCTTAATAGCTTCGCTGCATTTTTCCGCAGATCTCTGATCTTATTCTTGGTCTTCCTCATTTGGCACTGACTCGTTGGCAGTACACCCCAAGATTGGTTAGTACAGTTTTCGAAAAAAGAGATGCTCTCAAGAGGGTGTTCAACCACATACAGGAACATCATGACGAATATGACAAGGAGTAGTGCTGATGGATTTAATGCACGTCTGGATGATTTTGAGTTTTGTTTTTTGCTGCACACATTCAATGGGTTTTTTGAGCATTCCGATGTGCGTTTAAGAATACTACAGGACAAATCACTGGATGTAATATTCTGTCTAGCAAGGCTAAACGAGTTTTGTGAAACCACTGAGCGAGAGAGGGGCCGGTTTGGTGCTATCTACATCTCCACTGTGCGCATCTCGGGTGCTCCCGGGGCACGGAGAGGGCCAGTGCAAAAAGACATTCGTGCACACTACCAGCAACTCCTCAACAGTGTTCTGGACAACATTCATTGCCAGATACAGAATAGATTTCAAGATAAAAAACAATTAATGTTTCTCTCCCTCCTTGAATACCAGCAGTTTCAGACATATCGGATAAAATTCCCACATACAGCCTTCTCCAGCTTGATGCAGAGCCTCGGAACACTAATTAATCTGTCCTGTTTAAAAACAGAATTGACTGTGATGTATGCTATGACAGACTTTGAATGAAATTATCCCACTGATCTTTTACACCAAAAAAAATCTGAGATCTGAGAGCATGCCACAGCTGTACAGATTGGCATGTCTGATCATGACTATCCCTATATCCACTGCAACAGTCGAGCGGATATACTCTGCCCTCAAGAAAATAAAAACATATGCCAGGAATACATCTGGAGAGAGTCGACTCGCAGCCTTGACCTCCCTGGCTATAGAAAAGGACTTTCTGGTGGAACTGAAATGCAGAGATCGCCTCTATGACACAGTCATTGAAGTGTTCCTGCGCAAAGAAAGGGGGATGGATTTTGTCTATAAACAATCACCATCTCTCTTGAATATGGTTGTATTATATTTACATTTTTAAAGTTTTGTTGTCATTATTAGATGAATATTGGTTCTGAACTGCTCCAGATGATGTAGGTGCAGTTGTCGTTGTAGTGTAGAGGTTTGGAGTTGTCTTAAATGGGTTTCTTGCTTTAGTAAAATGGTAATCATCCCCCACTGAATTTAATGTTATACTATTTAATGATTTATTGTAAAAAACACAGCACCAAAAGGTAACATTAGTTTTTGGTAATTAATAGATTACTTTAAAATAGAAAAGTAAAAACAAATGTAAACAGATAAAAAGGGAAAATAGTTATAATGAGATTTTGCTTTACACTAAATTCCAAGACCAGTGCTAATTTTCACATACAGTATATAAGTAATGATATACATTTATAGACTTACTTGATACAGTGAGTGTAACAGGATTACTCATCTCTGTGATCTGGGAATCATTGCGTCTCCTCCCACTGCAGGTGTAGTTTCCTTGAGAAGAGTTTGTAATAGAGCTGATGTTGAACTCCTGTGTTGTGTGGTATGGGTAGAACATGTAATAATCTCTATACCAGACATAACTCCACTCAGCGTCTCCTCCTATCTGTATTTTACAAATGAAAGTCACATTCTCTCCACTAAACACTTGTGTCTCCGGCTTTATAATCACCACAGGTATAGGTCTTTCTGTAAGAAACACGAAAACAACACTTTTATACATGGACACATTTCGAATATTATCATACATTATTCAATTATTATAGGGATACATTTAAAACATTTAAGAAGACAAATATTTAGGAACAGTGGCTATAAGCAAGCAAACAAGAAACCAATGTACTGAAGCATTTAGGCCTTCACAGCCAGACTATATAACTATGTAATTATGTAACTAACAAACTTTAGTAATTATCATTATATGGACAAATCCACCCACAATAACACAACATTACACAATAACACAAAAAAAGGAGGTTCATAAGACACCCTTTGTCGCCGTTATGGTGGATGAGAAGACATGAGTAACGCAGCGCAGCTTGCACTGGTCTTGCGTTATGTGACGAAGACAGGTGTCAAGAAGCGGTTTGTCACATTCGAAGATGTTACAAGTGGCAGGCGAGCGATGACATTGCTGCTCTTATCGTCCGTTTCTTTGAGGAATATGAATGTCTGGATAAAGTTGTGGCGAAGTGTTTTGATGGTGCAGTGGTCGTGTCATCTGGACTAAATGGGTGCAGGCCAGAATTAGGGAGAGGGCACCTATGGCCTTGTTCATACACTGCATGCACATCAACTGGATTTAGTACTAACTCAAGACGTCTGAAAGCTTAAAGAATGCAAGATCTTTTTTGGCCACCTTAATAGCTTCGCTGCAGTTTTCCGTAGATCTCTGATCTTTCTCTTGGTCTTCCTCGTTTGGCACTGACTCGTTGGCAGTACACCTCAAGATTGGTTAGTACAGTTTTCGAAAAAAGAGATGCTCTCAAGGAGGTGTTCAACCACATACAGGAACATCATGACGAATATGACAAGGAGTAGTGCTGATGGATTTATGGATTTAATGCACGTCTGGATGATTTTTAGTTTAGTTTTTTGCTGCACACATTCATTGGGTTTTTTTAGCATTCTGATGTGCGTTTAAGAATACTACAGGACAAATCACTGGATGTAATATTCTGTCTAGCAAGGCTAAACGAGTTTTGTGAAACCACTGAGCGAGAGAGGGGCCGGTTTGGTGCTATCTACATCTCCACTGTGCGCATCTCGGGTGCTCCCGGGGCACGGAGAGGGCCAGTGCAAAAAGACATTCGTGCACACTACCAGCAACTCCTCAACAGTGTTCTGGACAACATTCATTGCCAGATACAGAATAGATTTCAAGATAAAAAACAATTAATGTTTCTCTCCCTCCTTGAATACCAGCAGTTTCAGACATATCGGATAAAATTCCCACATACAGCCTTCTCCAGCTTGATGCAGAGCCTCGGAACACTAATTAATCTGTCCTGTTTAAAAACAGAATTGACTGTGATGTATGCTATGACAGACTTTGAATGAAATTATCCCACTGATCTTTTACACCAAAAAAAATCTGAGATCTGAGAGCATGCCACAGCTGTACAGATTGGCATGTCTGATCGTGACTATCCCTATATCCACTGCAACAGTCGAGCGGATATACTCTGCCCTCAAGAAAATAAAAACATATGCCAGGAATACATCTGGAGAGAGTCGACTCGCAGCCTTGACCTCCCTGGCTATAGAAAAGGACTTTCTGGTGGAACTGAAATGCAGAGATCGCCTCTATGACACAGTCATTGAAGTGTTCCTGCGCAAAGAAAGGGGGATGGATTTTGTCTATAAACAATCACCATCTCTCTTGAATATGGTTGTATTATATTTACATTTTTAAAGTTTTGTTGTCATTATTAGATGAATATTGGTTCTGAACTGCTCCAGATGATGTAGGTGCAGTTGTGGTTGTAGTGTAGATGTTTGGAGTTGTCTTAAATGGGTTTCTTGCTTTAGTAAAATGGTAATCATCCCCCACTGAATTTAATGTTATACTATTTAATGATTTATTGTAAAAAACACAGCACCAAAAGGTAACATTAGTTTTTGGTAATTAATAGATTACTTTAAAATAGAAAAGTAAAAACAAATGTAAACAGATAAAAAGGGAAAATAGTTATAATGAGATTTTGCTTTACACTAAAGTTCAAGACCAGTGCTAATTTTCACATACAGTATATAAGTAATGATATACATTTATAGACTTACTTGATACAGTGAGTGTAACAGGATCACTCATCTCTGTGATCTGGGAATCATTGCGTCTCCTCCCACTGCAGGTGTAGTTTCCTTGAGAAGAGTTTGTAATAGAGCTGATGTTGAACTCCTGTGTTGTGTGGTATGGGTAGAACATGTAATAATCTCTATACCAGACATAACTCCACTCAGCGTCTCCTCCTATCTGTATTTTACAAATGAAAGTCACATTCTCTCCACTAAACACTTGTGTCTCCGGCTTTATAATCACCACAGGTATAGGTCTTTCTGTAAGAAACACGAAAACAACACTTTTATACATGGACACATTTCGAATATTATCATACATTATTCAATTATTATAGGGATACATTTAAAACATTTAAGAAGACAAATATTTAGGAACAGTGGCTATAAGCAAGCAAACAAGAAACCAATGTACTGAAGCATTTAGGCCTTCACAGCCAGACTATATAACTATGTAATTATGTAACTAACAAACTTTAGTAATTATCATTATATGGACAAATCCACCCACAATAACACAAACATTACACAATAACACAAAAAAAGGAGGTTCATAAGACACCCTTTGTCGCCGTTATGGTGGATGAGAAGACATGAGTAACGCAGCGCAGCTTGCACTGGTCTTGCGTTATGTGACGAAGACAGGTGTCAAGAAGCGGTTTGTCACATTCGAAGATGTTACAAGTGGCAGGCGAGCGGATGACATTGCTGCTCTTAACGTCCGTTTCTTTGAGGAATATGAATGTCTGGATAAAGTTGTGGCGAAGTGTTTTGATGGTGCAGTAGTCGTGTCATCTGGACTAAATGGGGTGCAGGCCAGAATTAGGGAGAGGGCACCTATGGCCTTGTTCATACACTGCTATGCACATCAACTGGATTTAGTACTAACTCAAGACGTCTGAAAGCTTAAAGAATGCAAGATCTTTTTTGGCCACCTTAATAGCTTCGCTGCAGTTTTCCGTAGATCTCTGATCTTTCTCTTGGTCTTCCTCGTTTGGCACTGACTCGTTGGCAGTACACCTCAAGATTGGTTAGTACAGTTTTCGAAAAAAGAGATGCTTTCAAGGAAGTGTTCAACCACATACAGGAACATCATGACGAATATGACAAGGAGTAGTGCTGATGGATTTAATGCACGTCTGGATGATTTTGAGTTTTGTTTTTTGCTGCACACATTCAATGGGTTTTTTGAGCATTCTGATGTGCGTTTAAGAATACTACAGGACAAATCACTGGATGTAATATTCTGTCTAGCAAGGCTAAACGAGTTTTGTGAAACCACTGAGCGAGAGAGGGGCCGGTTTGGTGCTATCTACATCTCCACTGTGCGCATCTCGGGTGCTCCCGGGGCACGGAGAGGGCCAGTGCATAAAGACATTCGTGCACACTACCAGCAACTCCTCAACAGTGTTCTGGACAACATTCATTGCCAGATACAGAATAGATTTCAAGATAAAAAACAATTAATGTTTCTCTCCCTCCTTGAATACCAGCAGATTCAGACACATCGGATAAAATTCCCACATACAGCCCTCTCCAGCTTGATGCAGAGCCTCGGAACACTAATTAATCTGTCCTGTTTAAAAACAGAATTGACTGTGATGTATGAAATGACAGACTTTGAATGAAATTATCCCAGTGATCTTTTACACCAAAAAAAATCTGAGATCTGAGAGCATGCCACAGCTGTACAGATTGGCATGTCTGATCATGACTATCCCTATATCCACTGCAACAGTCGAGCGGATATACTCTGCCCTCAAGAAATTAAAAACATATGCCAGGAATACATCTGGAGAGAGTCGACTCGCAGCCTTGACCTCCCTGGCTATAGAAAAGGACTTTCTGGTGGAACTGAAATGCAGAGATCGCCTCTATGACACAGTCATTGAAGTGTTCCTGCGCAAAGAAAGGGGGATGGATTTTGTCTATAAACAATCACCATCTCTCTTGAATATGGTTGTATTATATTTACATTTTTAAAGTTTTGTTGTCATTATTAGATGAATATTGGTTCTGAACTGCTCCAGATGATGTAGGTGCAGTTGTGGTTGTAGTGTAGATGTTTGGAGTTGTCTTAAATGGGTTTCTTGCTTTAGTAAAATGGTAATCATCCCCCACTGAATTTAATGTTATACTATTTAATGATTTATTGTAAAAAACACAGCACCAAAAGGTAACATTAGTTTTTGGTAATTAATAGATTACTTTAAAATAGAAAAGTAAAAACAAATGTAAACAGATAAAAAGGGAAAATAGTTATAATGAGATTTTGCTTTACACTAAAGTCCAAGACCAGTGCTAATTTTCACATACAGTATATAAGTAATGATATACATTTATAGACTTACTTGATACAGTGAGTGTAACAGGATCACTCATCTCTGTGATCTGGGAATCATTGCGTCTCCTCCCACTGCAGGTGTAGTTTCCTTGAGAAGAGTTTGTAATAGAGCTGATGTTGAACTCCTGTGTTGTGTGGTATGGGTAGAACATGTAATAATCTCTATACCAGACATAACTCCACTCAGCGTCTCTTCCTATCTGTATTTTACAAATGAAAGTCACAGTCTCTCCACTAAACACTTGTGTCTCCGGCTCTATAATCACCACAGGTATAGGTCTTTCTGTAAGAAACACGAAAACAACACTTTTATACAGGGACACATTTCGAATATTATCATACATTATTCAATTATTATAGGGATACATTTAAAACATTTAAGAAGACAAATATTTAGGAACAGTGGCTATAAGCAAGCAAACAAGAAACCAATGTACTGAAGCATTTAGGCCTTCACAGCCAGACTATATAACTATGTAATTATGTAACTAACAAACTTTAGTAATTATCATTATATGGACAAATCCACCCACAATAACACGAACATTACACAATAACACAAAAAAAGGAGGTTCATAAGACACCCTTTGTCGCCGTTATGGTGGATGAGAAGACATGAGTAACGCAGCGCAGCTTGCACTGGTCTTGCGTTATGTGACGAAGACAGGTGTCAAGAAGCGGTTTGTCACATTCGAAGATGTTACAAGTGGCAGGCGAGCGGATGACATTGCTGCTCTTATCGTCCGTTTCTTTGAGGAATATGAATGTCTGGATAAAGTTGTGGCGAAGTGTTTTGATGGTGCAGTGGTCGTGTCATCTGGACTAAATAGGGTGCAGGCCAGAATTAGGGAGAGGGCACCTATGGCCTTGTTCATACACTGCCATGCACATCAACTGGATTTAGTACTAACTCAAGACGTCTGAAAGCTTAAAGAATGCAAGATCTTTTTTGGCCACCTTAATAGCTTCGCTGCAGTTTTCCGTAGATCTCTGATCTTTCTCTTGGTCTTCCTCGTTTGGCACTGACTCGTTGGCAGTACACCTCAAGATTGGTTAGTACAGTTTTCGAAAAAAGAGATGCTCTCAAGGAGGTGTTCAACCACATACAGGAACATCATGACGAATATGACAAAGAGTAGTGCTGATGGATTTATGGATTTAATGCACGTCTGGATGATTTTTAGTTTAGTTTTTTGCTGCACACATTCATTGGGTTTTTTTAGCATTCTGATGTGCGTTTAAGAATACTACAGGACAAATCACTGGATGTAATATTCTGTCTAGCAAGGCTAAACGAGTTTTGTGAAACCACTGAGCGAGAGAGGGGCCGGTTTGGTGCTATCTACATCTCCACTGTGC
The DNA here is from genome assembly GCA_039877035.1 of Silurus lanzhouensis. Taxonomy (NCBI): domain Eukaryota; kingdom Metazoa; phylum Chordata; class Actinopteri; order Siluriformes; family Siluridae; genus Silurus; species Silurus lanzhouensis. The sequence continues at coordinate 981,476 of JBCEWE010000253.1, read as the reverse complement.
GCATCTCGGGTGCTCCCGGGGCACGGAGAGGGCCAGTGCAAAAAGACATTTGTGCACACTACCAGCAACTCCTCAACAGTGTTCTGGACAACATTCATTGCCAGATACAGAATAGATTTCAAGATAAAAAACAATTAATGTTTCTCTCCCTCCTTGAATACCAGCAGTTTCAGACATATCGGATAAAATTCCCACATACAGCCTTCTCCAGCTTGATGCAGAGCCTCGGAACACTAATTAATCTGTCCTGTTTAAAAACAGAATTGACTGTGATGTATGCTATGACAGACTTTGAATGAAATTATCCCACTGATCTTTTACACCAAAAAAAATCTGAGATCTGAGAGCATGCCACAGCTGTACAGATTGGCATGTCTGATCGTGACTATCCCTATATCCACTGCAACAGTCGAGCGGATATACTCTGCCCTCAAGAAAATAAAAACATATGCCAGGAATACATCTGGAGAGAGTCGACTCGCAGCCTTGACCTCCCTGGCTATAGAAAAGGACTTTCTGGTGGAACTGAAATGCAGAGATCGCCTCTATGACACAGTCATTGAAGTGTTCCTGCGCAAAGAAAGGGGGATGGATTTTGTCTATAAACAATCACCATCTCTCTTGAATATGGTTGTATTATATTTACATTTTTAAAGTTTTGTTGTCATTATTAGATGAATATTGGTTCTGAACTGCTCCAGATGATGTAGGTGCAGTTGTGGTTGTAGTGTAGATGTTTGGAGTTGTCTTAAATGGGTTTCTTGCTTTAGTAAAATGGTAATCATCCCCCACTGAATTTAATGTTATACTATTTAATGATTTATTGTAAAAAACACAGCACCAAAAGGTAACATTAGTTTTTGGTAATTAATAGATTACTTTAAAATAGAAAAGTAAAAACAAATGTAAACAGATAAAAAGGGAAAATAGTTATAATGAGATTTTGCTTTACACTAAAGTCCAAGACCAGTGCTAATTTTCACATACAGTATATAAGTAATGATATACATTTATAGACTTACTTGATACAGTAAGTGTAACAGGATCACTCATCTCTGTGATCTGGGAATCATTGCGTCTCCTCCCACTGCAGGTGTAGTTTCCTTGAGAAGAGTTTGTAATAGAGCTGATGTTGAACTCCTGTGTTGTGTGGTATGGGTAGAACATGTAATAATCTCTATACCAGGCATAACTCCACTCAGCGTCTCTTCCTATCTGTATTTTACAAATGAAAGTCACATTCTCTCCACTAAACACTTGTGTCTCCGGCTCTATAATCACCACAGGTATAGGTCTTTCTGTAAGAAACACGAAAACAACACTTTTATACATGGACACATTTCGAATATTATTATACAATATTCAATTATTATAGGGATACATTTAAAACATTTAAGAAGACAAATATTTAGGAACAGTGGCTATAAGCAAGCAAACAAGAAACCAATGTACTGAAGCCTTTAGGCCTTCACAGCCAGACTATATAACTATGTAATTATGTAACTAACAAACTTTAGTAATTATCATTATATGGACAAATCCACCCACAATAACACGAACATTACACAATAACACAAAAAAAGGAGGTTCATAAGACACCCTTTGTCGCCGTTATGGTGGATGAGAAGACATGAGTAACGCAGCGCAGCTTGCACTGGTCTTGCGTTATGTGACGAAGACAGGTGTCAAGAAGCGGTTTGTCACATTCGAAGATGTTACAAGTGGCAGGCGAGCTGATGACATTGCTGCTCTTATCGTCCGTTTCTTTGAGGAATATGAATGTCTGGATAAAGTTGTGGCGAAGTGTTTTGATGGTGCAGTAGTCGTGTCATCTGGACTAAATGGGGTGCAGGACAAAATTAGGGAGAGGGCACCTATGGCCTTGTTCATACACTGCTATGCACATCAACTGGATTTAGTACTAACTCAAGACGTCTGAAAGCTTAAAGAATGCAAGATCTTTTTTGGCCACCTTAATAGCTTCGCTGCAGTTTTCCGTAGATCTCTGATCTTTCTCTTGGTCTTCCTAGTTTGGCACTGACTCGTTGGCAGTACACCTCAAGATTGGTTAGTACAGTTTTCGAAAAAAGAGATGCTCTCAAGGAGGTGTTCAACCACATACAGGAACATCATGACGAATATGACAAGGAGTAGTCCTGATGGATTTATGGATTTAATGCACGTCTGGATGATTTTTAGTTTAGTTTTTTGCTGCACACATTCATTGGGTTTTTTTAGCATTCTGATGTGCGTTTAAGAATACTACAGGACAAATCACTAGATGTAATATTCTGTCTAGCAAGGCTAAACGAGTTTTGTGAAACCACTGAGCGAGAGAGGGGCCGGTTTGGTGCTATCTACATCTCCACTGTGCGCATCTCGGGTGCTCCCGGGGCACGGAGAGGGCCAGTGCAAAAAGACATTCGTGCACACTACCAGCAACTCCTCAACAGTGTTCTGGACAACATTCATTGCCAGATACAGAATAGATTTCAAGATAAAAAACAATTAATGTTTCTCTCCCTCCTTGAATACCAGCAGTTTCAGACATATCGGATAAAATTCCCACATACAGCCTTCTCCAGCTTGATGCAGAGCCTCGGAACACTAATTAATCTGTCCTGTTTAAAAACAGAATTGACTGTGATGTATGCTATGACAGACTTTGAATGAAATTATCCCACTGATCTTTTACCCAAAAAAAAATCTGAGATCTGAGAGCATGCCACAGCTGTACAGATTGGCATGTCTGATCGTGACTATCCCTATATCCACTGCAACAGTCGAGCGGATATACTCTGCCCTCAAGAAAATAAAAACATATGCCAGGAATACATCTGGAGAGAGTCGACTCGCAGCCTTGACCTCCCTGGCTATAGAAAAGGACTTTCTGGTGGAACTGAAATGCAGAGATCGCCTCTATGACACAGTCATTGAAGTGTTCCTGCGCAAAGAAAGGGGGATGGATTTTGTCTATAAACAATCACCATCTCTCTTGAATATGGTTGTATTATATTTACATTTTTAAAGTTTTGTTGTCATTATTAGATGAATATTGGTTCTGAACTGCTCCAGATGATGTAGGTGCAGTTGTGGTTGTAGTGTAGATGTTTGGAGTTGTCTTAAATGGGTTTCTTGCTTTAGTAAAATGGTAATCATCCCCCACTGAATTTAATGTTATACTATTTAATGATTTATTGTAAAAAACACAGCACCAAAAGGTAACATTAGTTTTTGGTAATTAATAGATTACTTTAAAATAGAAAAGTAAAAACAAATGTAAACAGATAAAAAGGGAAAATAGTTATAATGAGATTTTGCTTTACACTAAAGTTCAAGACCAGTGCTAATTTTCACATACAGTATATAAGTAATGATATACATTTATAGACTTACTTGATACAGTGAGTGTAACAGGATCACTCATCTCTGTGATCTGGGAATCATTGCGTCTCCTCCCACTGCAGGTGTAGTTTCCTTGAGAAGAGTTTGTAATAGAGCTGATGTTGAACTCCTGTGTTGTGTGGTATGGGTAGAACATGTAATAATCTCTATACCAGACATAACTCCACTCAGCGTCTCCTCCTATCTGTATTTTACAAATGAAAGTCACATTCTCTCCACTAAACACTTGTGTCTCCGGCTTTATAATCACCACAGGTATAGGTCTTTCTGTAAGAAACACGAAAACAACACTTTTATACATGGACACATTTCGAATATTATCATACATTATTCAATTATTATAGGGATACATTTAAAACATTTAAGAAGACAAATATTTAGGAACAGTGGCTATAAGCAAGCAAACAAGAAACCAATGTACTGAAGCATTTAGGCCTTCACAGCCAGACTATATAACTATGTAATTATGTAACTAACAAACTTTAGTAATTATCATTATATGGACAAATCCACCCACAATAACACAAACATTACACAATAACACAAAAAAAGGAGGTTCATAAGACACCCTTTGTCGCCGTTATGGTGGATGAGAAGACATGAGTAACGCAGCGCAGCTTGCACTGGTCTTGCGTTATGTGACGAAGACAGGTGTCAAGAAGCGGTTTGTCACATTCGAAGATGTTACAAGTGGCAGGCGAGCGGATGACATTGCTGCTCTTAACGTCCGTTTCTTTGAGGAATATGAATGTCTGGATAAAGTTGTGGCGAAGTGTTTTGATGGTGCAGTAGTCGTGTCATCTGGACTAAATGGGGTGCAGGCCAGAATTAGGGAGAGGGCACCTATGGCCTTGTTCATACACTGCTATGCACATCAACTGGATTTAGTACTAACTCAAGACGTCTGAAAGCTTAAAGAATGCAAGATCTTTTTTGGCCACCTTAATAGCTTCGCTGCAGTTTTCCGTAGATCTCTGATCTTTCTCTTGGTCTTCCTCGTTTGGCACTGACTCGTTGGCAGTACACCTCAAGATTGGTTAGTACAGTTTTCGAAAAAAGAGATGCTTTCAAGGAAGTGTTCAACCACATACAGGAACATCATGACGAATATGACAAGGAGTAGTGCTGATGGATTTAATGCACGTCTGGATGATTTTGAGTTTTGTTTTTTGCTGCACACATTCAATGGGTTTTTTGAGCATTCTGATGTGCGTTTAAGAATACTACAGGACAAATCACTGGATGTAATATTCTGTCTAGCAAGGCTAAACGAGTTTTGTGAAACCACTGAGCGAGAGAGGGGCCGGTTTGGTGCTATCTACATCTCCACTGTGCGCATCTCGGGTGCTCCCGGGGCACGGAGAGGGCCAGTGCATAAAGACATTCGTGCACACTACCAGCAACTCCTCAACAGTGTTCTGGACAACATTCATTGCCAGATACAGAATAGATTTCAAGATAAAAAACAATTAATGTTTCTCTCCCTCCTTGAATACCAGCAGATTCAGACACATCGGATAAAATTCCCACATACAGCCCTCTCCAGCTTGATGCAGAGCCTCGGAACACTAATTAATCTGTCCTGTTTAAAAACAGAATTGACTGTGATGTATGAAATGACAGACTTTGAATGAAATTATCCCAGTGATCTTTTACACCAAAAAAAATCTGAGATCTGAGAGCATGCCACAGCTGTACAGATTGGCATGTCTGATCGTGACTATCCCTTTATCCACTGCAACAGTCGAGCGGATATACTCTGCCCTCAAGAAAATAAAAACATATGCCAGGAATACATCTGGAGAGAGTCGACTCGCAGCCTTGACCTCCCTGGCTATAGAAAAGGACTTTCTGGTGGAACTGAAACGCAGAGATCGCCTCTATGACAGAGTCATTGAAGTGTTCCTGCGCAAAGAAAGGGGGATGGATTTTGTCTATAAACAATCACCATCTCTCTTGAATATGGTTGTATTATATTTACATTTTTAAAGTTTTGTTGTCATTATTAGATGAATATTGGTTCTGAACTGCTCCAGATGATGTAGGTGCAGTTGTGGTTGTAGTGTAGATGTTTGGAGTTGTCTTAAATGGGTTTCTTGCTTTAGTAAAATGGTAATCATCCCCCACTGAATTTAATGTTATACTATTTAATGATTTATTGTAAAAAACACAGCACCAAAAGGTAACATTAGTTTTTGGTAATTAATAGATTACTTTAAAATAGAAAAGTAAAAACAAATGTAAACAGATAAAAAGGGAAAATAGTTATAATGAGATTTTGCTTTACACTAAAGTCCAAGACCAGTGCTAATTTTCACATACAGTATATAAGTAATGATATACATTTATAGACTTACTTGATACAGTGAGTGTAACAGGATCACTCATCTCTGTGATCTGGGAATCATTGCGTCTCCTCCCACTGCAGGTGTAGTTTCCTTGAGAAGAGTTTGTAATAGAGCTGATGTTGAACTCCTGTGTTGTGTGGTATGGGTAGAACATGTAATAATCTCTATACCAGGCATAACTCCACTCAGCGTCTCTTCCTATCTGTATTTTACAAATGAAAGTCACATTCTCTCCACTAAACACTTGTGTCTCCGGCTCTATAATCACCACAGGTATAGGTCTTTCTGTAAGAAACACGAAAACAACACTTTTATACATGGACACATTTCGAATATTATTATACAATATTCAATTATTATAGGGATACATTTAAAACATTTAAGAAGACAAATATTTAGGAACAGTGGCTATAAGCAAGCAAACAAGAAACCAATGTACTGAAGCCTTTAGGCCTTCACAGCCAGACTATATAACTATGTAATTATGTAACTAACAAACTTTAGTAATTATCATTATATGGACAAATCCACCCACAATAACACGAACATTACACAATAACACAAAAAAAGGAGGTTCATAAGACACCCTTTGTCGCCGTTATGGTGGATGAGAAGACATGAGTAACGCAGCGCAGCTTGCACTGGTCTTGCGTTATGTGACGAAGACAGGTGTCAAGAAGCGGTTTGTCACATTCGAAGATGTTACAAGTGGCAGGCGAGCTGATGACATTGCTGCTCTTAACGTCCGTTTCTTTGAGGAATATGAATGTCTGGATAAAGTTGTGGCGAAGTGTTTTGATGGTGCAGTAGTCGTGTCATCTGGACTAAATGGGGTGCAGGCCAGAATTAGGGAGAGGGCACCTATGGCCTTGTTCATACACTGCTATGCACATCAACTGGATTTAGTACTAACTCAAGACGTCTGAAAGTTTAAAGAATGCAAGATCTTTTTTGGCCACATTAATAGCTTCGCTGCAGTTTTCCGTAGATCTCTAATCTTTCTCTTGGTCTTCCTCGTTTGGCACTGACTCGTTGGCAGTACACCTCAAGATTGGTTAGTACAGTTTTCGAAAAAAGAGATGCTCTCAAGGAGGTGTTCAACCACATACAGGAACATCATGACGAATATGACAAGGAGTAGTGCTGATGGATTTAATGCACGTCTGGATGATTTTGAGTTTTGTTTTTTGCTGCACACATTCAATGGGTTTTTTGAGCATTCTGATGTGCGTTTAAGAATACTACAGGACAAATCACTGGATGTCATATTCTGTCTAGCAAGGCTAAACGAGTTTTGTGAAACCACTGAGCGAGAGAGGGGCCGGTTTGGTGCTATCTACATCTCCACTGTGCGCATCTCGGGTGCTCCCGGGGCACGGAGAGGGCCAGTGCAAAAAGACATTCGTGCACACTACCAGCAACTCCTCAACAGTGTTCTGGACAACATTCATTGCCAGATACAGAATAGATTTCAAGATAAAAAACAATTAATGTTTCTCTCCCTCCTTGAATACCAGCAGTTTCAGACACCTCGTTCCCCCGGCTCGCTTCTTGGGGAAACCCGAACTTTGTCGGTCCTTCCTGGCACAGTGTTGTCTGATTTTTAGTCTCCAACCATCCTCTTTTGCCATCGAACAGGCCAAGGTGGCTTATGTTATCACCTTGCTCTCCAGGCGAGCTTTGCGGTGGGCTACTTCTGAATGGGAAAATCAGTCCTTGCATTGCTCTACCTTCACGGCCTTCTTTGAAGAACTACGCAAGGTTTTTGGTTCAGCCACCCCTCGCCAGGATGGCGCACGCTCACTGCTTTCTTCATCGCAGGGTGAGCGTTCAGTGGCTGAGTATGCCGCGGATTTCCACACGGATGCCACTGACAGTGGGTGGGATTGCACCGCTCTATATGACACCTTTTTTCGGGGTCTCTCAGCTCAGGTGAAGGACGAGCTAGCTGCCCGTAAGCTGCCCACTGGTCTGGATGCCTTGATCGCCCTGACCATTCGGAATTTATGGATCTAGACCTTGCCCGTCAGCTGAGCCTGGAGATGGAGCCAACCCCTAGACAAGGCCACTTACCGTACTAAGCCCCTTCTGGTCACCGTCGGAGAGCGACCCCGGGAGTGGCTCCCTTTCTTGGTCATTACTTCTCCTCACGCCCCGGTCATGCTCGGGTTTCCCTGGCTCGGCAAGCACAACCCCCGCCTAGACTGGTCCAGCGATTCCCAAATGGGAAACCTATTGCCAATCTCACTGCCTCACTCCGTCTTTCCCCAGGCCAGTCTCCTGCTCTCCGGAGACTACATCTGACCTTAGTTCAGGTCCATCTGTCTACCATGACCTCGGTGCAGTGTTCAGCAAGACTCGAGCCTATTCCTTGCCCTCGCATCGGCCCTATGATTGCACCATTGATCTCCTACCGGGAACTATGCCACCCCGTGGCCAGCTTTACCATCTTTTAGCACCCGAGCAGGCGGCCATGATCCAATACATTCAGGAGACGCTGGCTGCTGGCATTATCCACCCGTCTTCCTCTCCGGCAGTTGCTGGGTTCTTCTTTGTGAAAAAAAAAGGACAAGAGCTTCCGTCCCTGCATTGACTATCGGAGCCTAAATGCCATAACCGTCAAGAACTGGTACCCATTGACCAGCATGTGCAATCGGTACTCGGGCGGCTCCTTCAGAATGGATTATATGTTAAGGCGGAGAAATGCGATTTCCATGTGTCCAGCACCACCTTCCTTGGATTTGTCCTTTCTGCCGATCACGTCCAGATGGACCAAGCCAGGATTCAAGGGGTAAAGGACTGGCCCCAACCCACCACCCGTAAGCAGTTACAGAGGTTTTTGGGTTTTGCCAATTTCTATTGGCAGTTCATCAGGGGCTATAGCTCTGTTGCGGCCCCCCTTCACTCACTCACCTCCATACGTCAGGCTTTTAACTGGAACCCAGAGGCTGAACGGGCATTTACCAAACTGAAGAGTCTCTTCACCTCGGCCCCGGTCCTAGCCCTTCCGGATCTGGGTGTAGGGGCCGTATTGTCCCAGAGAGGTGCCGGGGACAACCGCCTGCACCCCTGTGCATTTTTTTCCCGCCGCCTCAGCCCAGCTGAGCAGAACTACCCTGTTGGTGAGCGTGAGCTCTTGGCTGTTAAATTGGCCCTGGAGGAATGGCGTCACTGGCTGGAGGGGTCCGAAGTTCCGTTGCTTGTCTGGACCGATCATCGTAATTTGGAATATCTGCGGACTGCCAAGCGCCTGAATTCACGTCAAGCACGTTGGGGATTGTTCTTTGGGCTATTTAACTTCTCCTTGTCTTACCGGCCGGGGTCGCTAAATGGAAAGCCTGATGCCTTGTCCCTTTTGCACTCCCCTGATGAGAAGGAACCACCACCCGACCCCATACTTCCCGCCACGGTTCCATCCACGCTCTCAGCCTGAAGATTAAGAAGAAGGTCCAGCAGGCCACCGTCGGTCAACCTGTTCTTGAGGGCTGCCCGCCACATAGGCTTTACGTGCCCGCACACCTTCGTTCCGAAGTCCTCCAGTGGTGCCACAGCTCCCCTTTCTTCTGTCACCCAGGTACTCCTTGTACCTCGGCCGTGCTCCTGAGGCGTTTTTGGTGGCCATCTGTCCGCAGGGACATTTGCAAATTCGTGGCTACCTGTCCCACATGCAATCAACACAAGAACCCTAGGGGGTGTCCAGTAGGTCTCCTTCACCCACTCCCTATACCCCGACGCCCATGGTCACACATTGCTGTGGATTTTGTTACCGGCCTTCCCCCGTCCGCTGGTCATACGGCCATTCTCATGGTGGTCGACAGGTTCTCGAAGATGGGTCACTTCATTCCCCTGCCCAAGCTTCCCTCTGCAAAAGGAAACCGCCCAGCTCCTGCTCCAACACGTTTTCCGCCTGCACGTTTTGCCTCGGGATGTTGTGTCCGATCGGGGCCCACAATTTTCTGCCCATTTTTGGAAGGAGTTCTGCCGCCTCCTGGGGATTTCCGTCAGCCTCTCCTCCGGGTTTCACCCTCAGATCGATGGTCAAACTGAAAGGATCAACCAGGAACTCGAGACCAGGCTCCGTATTCTCTGCACCCAAGACCCCTCCACATGGTCGGAGAAGCTTCTCTGGGCTGAATATGCTCACAACACTCTTCCCTCCTCTGCCACTAGCCTCTCACATTTTCAGGCTGTGTTTGGCTACCATCCCCCGCTGTTCTCTACACAGGAACCCGAGTCCACCGTTCCCTCTGCCCTGGCCCAGTTCAAGCGTTGTCGGCGCTGGTGGAGGGTGGCCCGGGCAGCCCTCCTAAAGTCTTCCCAGAGTTACAGGCATTGGGCCAATCGCAAACGCCGACCGGCCCCTCGATATTGGGTCGGCCAGAAGGTCTGGCTTTCTACTCGTGACCTACCCCTCAAGGCAATATGCAGGAAGCTTGCCCCTCGTTTCATGGGTCCGTTTCCCATTTCCAAGGTGATAAACCCAGTGGCAGTGCGTTTCAGGCTCCCTGGTGTTTTGCGCATCCACCCGACCTTCCACATCTCCCGCCTCAGACCGGTCCAGGCATGCTCATTGGTGCCCTCCACCAGGCCCCCTACACCCGCCCGGCTCGTCGACGGGGGCCCTGTCTTTTCGGTGCGCCGTCTCCTATGCTCCAGATGTCGGGGGAGAGGCCTTCAGTATTTGGTGGACTGGGAAGGTTACAGTCCAGAGGAACGCTCCTGGGTTCCGGCCCGCCATGTCCTGGACCCTGGCCTGATTTCTCGTTTGCCCAGGGTGGTCCCGGTGGAAACGAGAAACGAGTACCCCCCCCTCCCTGCCCTGGGAGGGGGGGGGGTACTGTCAGCCAGCCGCTTGAACATTTCCGCAGTCACGACGTCCCCTTCCGGTTCAGCGTCATCTCGGTTTTCAGATCTTTGGATTCCCCTTTTGCTCTGTTCTCCGGCTCACTCCTTCTGTCTGTTTTCGGATTTGCTTCTGTTTTCGGACACGCCCCCTGGTTTGCTCTCCTGGTGCCACGGACCTTCACATTAACCCAGTGAGTGCCGCTACGGTGTGTTCATAAGTATTCGGACGTTTCTGCTTTTCTCTGTATAAACCCAGCGTGTGCTCCCACTACGTGGTCAAAAGTACATTATTGGTTTTCTTTTTTTTCTCTTTATTAACCCTGTGTGTGCTTCTGTTGTTTGCTCTTAAGTTTTCGGACATGTTGTTTCCCTGCCTGTTCTATCCTTCTCATCTTTTTTTTCTACTTTAACCTTGTGCGTGCCACGACTGTGTTTTTGTGCTATTGTGTTTGGTCATTAAATATTTTCTGCTTGTGAAACCCTTCTCTCTCGACTCATATCGTCTGGAGCATCCTGCATTTGGGTCCTATCATCCACTTACCTAGCCCCGCACCCAGGTCCCTGACAAGTGATAATTTTCACATACAGTATACATGCAGTGTCTATTGTATATGTTACTGTTATGCGGAGATATGAAGGCAGAAGCCAGCAATACCAGCAAACAGAGTTTTAATTCAAACAAAAGGCAAAGCCTTAACTTAAAAAACTTAAAACACTCACACCGGATACGGAGAGTCACAAACCGAAAGTATATATCCGCTCGGGACGAGTAATCCACAGATGCGCGTGGGAAAGCACGGTGCTGGGCAGGAACATAGAAACTTAATCCACACTGGGAAAACAAATGCAGCCGTACCGGGAGGATCGGGGTAATCCAGGGTGCGCTCCGGAAGGGCAAGCGCAGTCGTGGAGAGAGAAGTCCGAGAAAGCGGAAAACGCGCATACGCCGATAAAGCGAACCTAAGCGAACATCCGTGAACACACATTTAATAACAGACAGTGAGTGTGTGGGAGTGAAGGGTTTAAATAGAGGCAGGTGATTAGAGTCAATGAGCATCAGGTGTGTTCATTGAAGCCGAGAGCGCAACATCTCCGTGCGGGCGGGGCACGCACGAAAGAAGAAGCGGAGTGCTTCGGGAAATGCCCAGGTGTGACAGCCCGTGAAGGGGGCGTGGCAGGGGGATTCCTGACAGTTACTCTTTTTCCACTAAATCTTGTGCACGTGCTCTTTATGTCATGCCCCAGTCATTTTTGTGTAATTCTATGTTACAAAATTTACTTTTGTTGATTTATATTTTCTTATGCAGCACCTTGGTCCTGCACTGTATTTTGTTGGATTGACAATAAAAGCCTATTTGAAAGGAGTTGACTTGAAACACACACACACACACACACACACACACACACACACACACACACACACAAGGCATAACTCCTTATTCACACTCTCTAATCCCTCTCATTTTACAGTCCCTTACACTCAGTGGTAAAAAACAAAACAAAAAAAGGTTTACGTTTAAGTGCCTTTTTTTTTTTTTTTGCAATACTAAACAAATGTATAAAAGATTAATAATTTGTACTATAAATATAAATAATCCTCAAAAGTAAAAAATTACAGTATACAGTATAACAGTATAATAGTATAATAGTATCAGCAAGATAAGACAAAACTAACCCGCTAACTGACCGCTATTATATTATATGAGGATGTAGAAATTTGCATAATGTACATATTTATGCTGCATTATGATGTGAACAATAAGTCCTTTTGTAAACAGTCCTTTTGTAATCCTTTTAATAATTTACAAAGTTCATAAACTATATTAACACAATTTTCCAAGCTCTCTCAATCTTTAAAAATCTATGATCTCTTACTAGATGGCTTACTTTAAACATCTGAGGCAGGTCTAGTCTCATACACAACCCTAATTCCAAAGAAGTTAAGACACTATCTAAAATGTACATAAACACAGCAATGTAATGATTTGTAAATCTCCTAAATTCATACTCTATTCACAATAAACAAACATATAAAATGTTTAAACTGAGAATATGAACTATTTAAGATAAAATGTCCAAAAAATAAGGACATTTTAAATTTGATGGCTGCAACAGGTTTTAAAAAAGTTGAGACAGGGCCATGTGTATGCTACTGTGCTACTAGATGCAGGATGTGTAGAATCACAGCTTTTGTCTATATACATCTGTTATCCGAAGAGACTAATTGTTGAAGTTTTGGGAGAGGAATGTTGTTTCTTATGTGTCTGATACAGGATTCTAGTTGCTTAAAATTTCTGGGTGTACTTTTTTGTGTCATTTGGTGGTGAAACCATCCGCGGCGCTCTGAAATCCCGCTCCTTTGTCTACAACACGGGGCTCGCCACCGGGGACATGGATAAGTACAACATGGTGGCTCTAGGAGCCTGTGGCAGGGACTAAGAACAATCATGGACTACAAAACACCATCTTCTAGAATGGTGAATGCAGACGCTTCTTTAGCAGACAAGCTAAACATGTTTTTACGCTCGTTTCAAGGCTGCAGCTAACCACTCTTGCGGCGCTAGTGGCACAAACAGCATGCACGCCAAGAAAGCTGGAGAGGAAAACACAGTCACCTTCTTGGAGCATGATGTAAGGAGGGCATTCAAGAGAGTGAATACCAGGAAGGCAGCAGGACCAAATCATGACCAGGTCGGGTTCTGAAAGCCTGCGCTGACCAGCTAGCACCGGTGTTAACTGAGATATTCAACTTCTCACTGGAACAGTCTGTTGTCCCCTCATGTTCCAAACAGTCCACCATTGTTCCTGTCCCGAAGAAACACCAGCCCGCCTGCCTTAACAACTACCACCCTGTAGCCCTGAACTCAGTAGTGATGAAGTGCTTTGAGAGACTGGTCAGAGACTTTATCACTGCATCACTACCAGACACACTGGACCCATTACAGTTTGCATACCATCAGAACCGTTCTACTGAGGAAGCCATTGCTCATCACCTCCACACTACGATGAGCCACCTGGACCACAGAAATGGGAACTATACAAAGATGCTGTTTGTTAACTACAGTTCAGCATTTAACACCATAATTCCCTCAACACTCGCACTCAGTGACAACATTTGCTGTGTCAATGGATCTCTAACTTCCTGACAGACAGATCACAAGTGTGGCCAATTCCAACTCCACCACCATCATCAAGTTTGCTGACGACACTGTTGTGGTGGGCCTGATCTCCAACAACGATGAGACGGCCTACCTACAGGAGGTTAAAAACCTGGAGAGATGGTGCTAGGAGAACAACCTTCTCCTGAACGTCAGCAAGACTAAGGAGTTGATTGTGGACTTCCGCACGAAAAAGGAACGGTCATACCAACCGATAAACATCAGCGGGACCTCAGTGGAGAGAGTGGACAGTTTCCGGTACCTAGGTGTTCACATGGTCCTGTCACACCAACATCCTGGTGAAGAAGGCCCGGCAGCAACTGTACCATCAGCGTCTGTACCATCTCTCAGGTGCTAAAGACTTTCTATACCTGCACCATTGAGAGCGCTCTGACAGGTAGCATCACTTCCTGGTTTGGGAACAGCAACATGCAGGACTGGCGAGCCCTTTCAGAGGGTGGTGCGTTCAGTGTCAGTGTCACTATGACACTTTAAACTCTCGACTGTCACTTAAGCTCTGGACTCGCACAACACAGTGCACTTTATATTTTATACCATACCATAACCAGAGGTGGGTAGAGTAGCCAAAAATTGTACTCAAGTAAAAGTACTGTTACTTCAGAATAATATGTATTTTACTCAAGTAAAAGTAAAAAGTAGACATCCAAATAATTACTTGAATAAGAGTAAAAAAGTACTTGGTGAAAAAACTACTCAAGTACTGAGTAACTTTAAATAACCTCTAATTTATTTTTAACACAAGACAACAATCAGACAGACAAAAATAAAAAAAAATCTTCAGGCAAATTATGGCTCATCCAATCAATAAAAAAAAATTAAAATTAATGAATTACAAAATAGGTTTAATTAAAATAATTCAGGTAAATTCAAGTACTCAATAAATAAAATAAATAAAATAATAATAAATAAAAAATAAATACGCACAAGTAACACAAATTTCCAAACCTTTATACTTTTTTCCCAGGCAGAACTAGAATGAGGCAGCCCATAAATTCTCATAAACTGTGTGTGTGTGTGTGTGTGTGTGTGTGTGTGTGTGTCTCCAGTGACAGAACAGAACCTCATAATGTAGCTGCTCTCTCGCACTTTTACAAGGTAAACGTGCTTTCAATATGAGGCCAGGGGTGTGGGTTTTTCTCCTCATTTGTGTCTGCATTGCCGACGGTTGATTCTGACATGTTTGTGTTGCTAACTAACCTGTCCTGCGGCTGAGATTAATTATGGTAACATGACGAGACTGCACAACTACTTTTGATTGGTGAAACACAGTCATGTGGTAGAGCCTTAGCGGAAGTTTCTCTCTCTGTCAAAATAAAACATTAAAATTGATGCGTAGAATACCAAAGAGGTAAAAAGAAAAGTAATGAGCTCATTGTAGCCTAATGTAGCGGAGTAAGAGTACAGTTTCTTCTTCACAAATCTACTTAAGTAAAAGTAAAAAGTATAGTGATTTAAAACTACTCCTAGGAGTATAATTTTTTCAAAAACTTACTCAAGTAAATGTAACGGAGTAAATATAACTCGTTACTACCCACCTCTGACCATAACGCACATAGACACTTTATGGACAATCACATAAACCAGCTTAAATTGTTTACTGTTTACTGCCATAAGCATATTTTGTATATCATCTTTTATGCATATATATATTTTTTTTTTTCTCATATATATATATATATATATATATATATATATATATATACAGGGAGTGCAGAATTATTAGGCAAATGAGTATTTTGACCACATCATCCTCGTTATGCATGTTGTCTTACTCCAAGCTGTATAGGCTGGAAAGCCTACTACCAATTAAGCATATTAGGTGATGTGCATCTCTGTAATGAGAAGGGGTGTGGTCTAATGACATCAACACCCTATATCAGGTGTGCATAATTATTAGGCAACTTCCTTTCCTTTGGCAAAATGGGTCAAAAGAAGGACTTGACAGGCTCAGAAAAGTCAAAAATAGTGAGATATATTGCAGAGGGATGCAGCAGTCTTAAAATAGCCAAGCTTCTGAAGCGTGATCATCGAACAATCAAGCGTTTCATTCAAAATAGTCAACAGGGTCGCAAGAAGCGTGTGGAAAAACCAAGGCGCAAAATAACTGCCCGTGAACTGAGAAAAGTCAAGCGTGCAGCTGCCAAGATGCCACTTGCCACCAGTTTGGCCATATTTCAGAGCTGCAACATCACTGGAGTGCCCAAAAGCACAAGGTGTGCAATACTCAGAGACATGGCCAAGGTAAGAAAGGCAGAAAGTCGACCACCACTGAACAAGACACACAAGCTGAAACGTCAAGACTGGGCCAAGAAATATCTCAAGACTGATTTTTCTAAGGTTTTATGGACTGATGAAATGAGAGTGAGTCTTGATGGGCCAGATGGATGGGCCCGTGGCTGGATTGGTAAAGGGCAGAGAGCTCCAGTCCGACTCAGACGCCAGCAAGGTGGAGGTGGAGTACTGGTTTGGGCTGGTATCATCAAAGATGAGCTTGTGGGGCCTTTTCGGGTTGAGGATGGAGTCAAGCTGAACTCCCAGTCCTACTGCCAGTTTCTGGAAGACACCTTCTTCAAGCAGTGGTACAGGAAGAAGTGTTTTGCATCCTTCAAGAAAAACATGATTTTCATGCAGGACAATGCTCCATCACACACGTCCAAGTACTCCACAGCGTGGCTGGCAAGAAAGGGTATAAAAGAAGAAAATCGAATGATATGGCCTCCTTGTTCACCTGATCTGAACCCCATTGAGAACCTGTGGTCCATCATCAAATGTGCGATTTACAAGGAGGGAAAACAGTACACCTCTCTGAACAGTGTCTGGGAGGCTGTGGTTGCTGCTGCACGCAATGTTGATGGTGAACAGATCAAAACACTGACAGAATCCATGGATGGCAGGCTTTTGAGTGTCCTTGCAAAGAAAGGTGGCTATATTGGTCACTGATTTGTTTTTGTTTGGTTTTTGAATGTCAGAAATGTATATTTGTGAATGTTGAGATGTTATATTGGTTTTACTGGTAAAAATAAATAATTGAAATGGGTATAAATTTGTTTTTTGTTAAGTTGCCTAATAATTATGCACAGTAATAGTCACCTGCACACACAGATATCCCCCTAAAATAGCTAAAACTAAAAACTACTTCCAGAAATATTCAGCTTTGATAATGAGTTTTTTGTGTTCATTGAGAACATGGTTGTTGTTCAAATTAAATCCTCAAATGAAATTAATCCTCAAAAATACAACTTGCCTAATAATTCTGCACTCCCTGTATATATATATATATATATATATATATATATATATATATATATATATATATATATATATATATATATATATATGCTTGTATTATATAGTGTTTATATGTTTTCTTTATCTGCCTTCTTTTTCTTTGTTTTATTTTTCTCCCCATCCCATTCCCTCATGCCGGACTGTCGTAAAAAGCATTTCACTGCATGTCGTACCCTGTATGTATGTGTATGTGACAAATAAAATTTTGATTTGATTTGATTTGATTCAAAAGGTCTACACTACAGACTTCTCCATGACTCTACTATAAAGTCACGCTATCATAATGGATTATGTGTGCAGTTAACTTTGTCTTGCTCTAATATGCAAGGCCTTCTGTGAAAAAGACGTTTTCTGGATGGAAGCTTGTATTGCTTTAAAACATTTAGCATAGATGGAGCCTTTCCAAAGGTGCAAACTGCCCATTCCACAGCTACAAATGCACTCCCATGCCATCAGAAAAGTGGCTTTTTGAACTGAGCGGTGATAACAAGCCCTTTTCTCTTTAGTCCAGAGAACGTGGGTCTATGCTTTCCAAAAAGAAATAAAAATGTTTATTAATCTGTTTACAGAACAGTTTTCTATTTAACCTCAGTTCATTTTAAATGCATTATTCTTTGCATTATAGACATTTAATTAACCTGCATATGTGGATGACATGACAAACTGTGTTCACAGACAATGATTTCTGAAGGTGTTAATGAGCCCATGCAGTGATTTCTTTTACAGAATCACGACTGTTTTAAATGCAGTGCCCTTTTCCCTTAAAACTTCTGATGATATTATGTACTGTAAATTATAAGATAGTCATCTGTATTGCAATTTTATGTTGAGGAAAATTATTTTGAAATTGTTCCATGACTTGTAAACACAGTCTTTTACAAATTGGTGAAGCTCTGCCCATCCTTACTTCTGAGAGACTCTGCCTCTCTAAGAAACACTTTTTATACACAATCATCTTACTGGCCTGCTGTCAATTAACTCAATTAGCTGCAAAATGTTCCTCCAACATTTTTATTTTAATAACACTTATTTTTTCCAGACTTTTGTTGCCCCATCTCAACTTTTTTGAGACATGTTGTAACCATCAATTTCAAAATTACCTTATATTATGCTTAAATTGTACAATTCCTCAGTTTGATATGTTTCTATGCTCTATTGTGGAAAGATATTCTAAACGTTTTCTTGAAATTGGGATTATATTTATTTCATCTATCAAAAAGGGAAGCCTCTTTTCAAGTGAATGAAGACAAGACCATTTGTCCTTTTTAGGTCAACTTACTGCTCAGATGTCTTTACACTGTCTCTTGTCATTTCATTTAACTTGTTAAAGGATGCTAATCATACTTGTGACTTTGACTGTTTCTATGTTGTTTATGTGTTCATTGTGTATAAAATCAGTGTTATCTTGAAGTGTCTTACCAGTAACGTTTGTGGTGTTCCTGACAAGAAATGCATCTAAAAAAAAAGAAAGAAAGAAAAAAAAAAAGTAGAAATAAATGATACTTGATCAGTTAACATTTAATATTTTTTTTTCTATGTAAAAAAGTGTCAGTTTCTCAAGTAATTAAGTTTTCAGTATTACAGTGAGGGACTACTGTTCCCATTAGCCACCACACCTCAGTGAACTATGTTACCATCTTGAAAAACAAAAATTAAATGGTTGCACTTTTTTAATAGTTGTGTAGGTGTCAGGGTACGAATGAAACGGAGGCGGAAGCCGAAGTACGGTTCGCTCGGGTTTAATACAGCGAGTGACGGAGAGATACACACAAGCACACACGCACATGCGCACACACACACACTCACACACGGCAGTCTTTGGGTAGAGAGAGTCCGAGGTGTGCTTGGGGAGAAGCGTAGATGATCCGAGCTGCGCTGAAAGGAAGTGCGTAGCTGGTGCAGGATATCGGGAGTCCGGATGAAACCGAACATAAAGAGTCCTACATGAAGCCATAAACACATGCAGTACGGGAAGTCCAACATAAACAATAACGAACGGGGAGTGAATGTGAGTGAGGGGTTTATGTAGGAGTGGAGTGATGAGCTTCAGGTGTGCCTCGTTAAACCTGGAGCTTCAGAGAGAGTGGAGGCATGAGTGATGATGAGCTCCAGGTGTGCGTGGTTAAACCTGGAGCTCTATGGAGAGTGGAGGTATAGAGAGCCACCAAAGGGGGCGTGGCAGGTGGATCCCTGACATTACCCCCCCCCGCCTGAGGGGCGGCACCTGACGCCCCAAACTCACAGACGCTTGGAGGGCCAGAGCACTCGGAGGAGGATCCCGGTGTCCGTCCAAGGTCGAACGGGACCTGGTCAGAACCGCCGCAGAACCGGAGAAGTCCAGAAAGGACCTGAGGCGGGGCGACAGCCCAGGCGAAGCGCAGGAACCGGACTATGCTCAATTCGAAGGCATGGGATGGAACCATGCTCCCAGCGGAGGTCCGAAACGGCGCGTAGCTCATCGCGGAGGCCAGAATCGGAGCAAAACCACCGGCGAAGATCGGAGCCAGGACGAAGGCCGGATCCAGAGAGACAGCCCCAGCGTCGGATAGGGACCAAGCTGCGCCTGCAGCGGAGTCCCGAGGTTGAGCGACCTCCACAGCAGAGACCCGAGACCGAGTGATGCCCTTGGCGGCGATCAGGGCCGGATAGACGCCCAATGGGGAGGTCTGGATCGGAGCTACGTCCATAGCGGAGATCGGAGTACGAGTGACGCACCCGGTGGAGCCCGGAATCAGAAAAACTACCCTGGTGGTGTCCAGAGGCCGAGTGACGTCCACGGTGGAGTCCAGAGGGGGGACGCCGGCATCGGAGGAGCCTGGAGGCGAGACGCTGCCGTCAAAGGACCCTGGAGGCGAGACGCCGCCGTCGAAGGAGCCCGGAGGCGAGACGCCGCCGTCGAAGGAGCCCCGAGGCGAGACGTCGCCATCGGAGGAGCCCGGAGACGAGACGTCGCCATCGGAGGAGCCCGGAGGCGGGACGTCGCCATCGGAGGAGCCCGGAGGCGAGACGTCGCCATCGGAGGAGCCCGGGGGCGAGACGTCGTCGAAGGAGGAGCCCTGGGGCGAGACGTCGCCTTTCAGGAAGCCCGGGAGCGAGACGTCGTCAAAGGAGGAGCTCTGGGGCGAGACATCGCCTTCCAGGAAGCCTGGAGCGAGACGTCATCGAAGGAGCTCAGAGGCGTGACGTCGTCTTTGGAGGAGCTCAACGGCGTGACGTCGCCATTAGAGGAGCTCGGAGGCGGGACGTGCTGGAGCAGAGAGGGACTCTCTGAGACTCTGTGGAGCGGAGAGGAGCTTTTGGAGTCTTTGTGGAGCGGAGAGGAGCTCTCGGAGATGCTCTGTGGCAGAGAGAAGCTCTGCGACGTGGCTTCACCGGGAGCGGAACCCTGGGGCAAGCTGTCGCCTTCTGGGTGACCGTGAAGCAAGCCGTCGCCTTCGGGGAGACCGTGAAGCGAGCCGTCACCTTCGGGGAGACCGTGAGGCGAGCCGTCGCCTTCAGGGAGACCGTGAGGCGGCGGTACGACGTCCCTTTCGCGTTCAGGCGGTGCTACGACGTCCTTTTTGCGGCCTTGAGGCTGAGTTGAGTGCACTGGGAAGCTCCTGGGCGGTACGGAGCTGTCCTGGAGGTCCTGAAGCGGAACAGAGCTCGCCAGGAGACCTTGGCGTGGAACTGAGCTTGCTTGGAGATCTTGGAGCTGAGTGGTGCTCTCGGGGACACACTGGAGCGGAGAGGTGCTCTCCGGAACACACAGGAGCGGAGCTGGGCTCTCCTGGAGGTCCTGGAAAGGAACTGTGCTCAGTACAGGACTCTGGAGCGAAGACAAGCTCTCTTCAGGATCCTGGAGCGGAAAGGAGCGGTCCCGGAAACTCTGGAGTGGAAAGGTGCTCTCAGGGACCCCCTGGAGCGGAGCTGGGCTCTCCTGGGAGTCCTGGAGCGGAACTGTGCTCTTGTGGAGGTCCTGGAGCAGAACTGAGCTCTCGTGGAGGTCCTGGGGCAGAGCTGTGCTCTTGTGGAGGTCCTTGGGCGGAGCTGAACTCACCGGGACGTTCTGGGACATAGAGGAGCTCACCAGGAGGTCCTGCAGCAAAACTGATCTCTCCTAGAGGTCCTGGAGCGGAACTGCGCTCTCGTGAAGGTCCTGGAGCGGAACTGAGCTCTCGTGAAGGTCCTGGGGCCGAGCTGTGCTCTCGTGGAGGTCCTGGGGTAGAGCTGCGCTTTCCAGGATGACCTGGAACGGAGCTGAGCTCTCCTGGACGACCTGGAACGGAGCTGAGTCCTCCTGGGCAACCTGGAACGGAGTTGAGCTCCCTGTGGAGAACTGGAGTGGGAAGGAGTTTTCCGGGAAACCCTGGAGCGGATCGGAGCACTCCTGGAAGCTCCGTGGTTAAACCTGGAGCTCTATGGAGAGTGGAGGTATAGAGAGTCACCAAAGGGGGCGTGGCAGGTGGATCCCTGACAGTAGGAGTCTCCATGCTGTCCTAATTGTTAAAAAATGAATCTCAAAATTATATATCCAGTTTTGGTCAAAGATGGTGTCAAATATGTACAACTCTAAATCCAAAAAAGTTGGGACACTGTACAAATTGTAAAAAAAAAAAAAAAGAATGCAATGATGTGGAAGTTTAAAATTTCAACATTTTATTCAGAACACAACATAGATGACACACCAAATGTTCAAATGTATCAAAACTGAAAAATGTATCATTTTAAGGGAAAATAAATTACATGGCATCAACACAATTCAAAAAAGTTGGGACAAGGCCATGTTTACCACTGTGTGCCATTCTCTCTTCTTTTTTTAACAGTCTGCAAACATCTGGGGACTGAGGAGACAAGTTGCTCAAGTTTAGGAATATCAATGTTGTCCTATTCTTGTCTAATACAGGTTTCTAGTTGCTCAACTGTCTTGGGTCTTATTTGTCACGTCTTCCTCTTTATGATGCGGCAAATGTTTTTTATGGGTGAAAGATCTGGACTGCAGGCAACCATTTCAGTACCCGGATCCTTCTTCTATGCCGCTATGATGTTGTAATTGATGCAGTATGTGGTCCGGCGTTGTCATGTCTTGCAAAATGCAAGGTCTTCAAATCAAATAAAATTGTATTTATCACATACACATACATACAGGGCATGACATGCAGTGAAATGCTTTATACGACGGTCCGGCATGAGGGGAATAGGATGGGGAAAAAGAAAAGAAGCAGATAAATAAAGTATAAAATATAAAAATAAATGAACAACTATATAAAATAAAATAGAAGAATATAAGATATAAAGGCTATATAAAGATATGTATGTG
The DNA here is from genome assembly GCA_039877035.1 of Silurus lanzhouensis. Classification (NCBI taxonomy): domain Eukaryota; kingdom Metazoa; phylum Chordata; class Actinopteri; order Siluriformes; family Siluridae; genus Silurus; species Silurus lanzhouensis. The sequence continues at coordinate 959,112 of JBCEWE010000253.1, read as the reverse complement.
AAACAAAGAGAAAAATGTATATACAAAAAATTCTTATGGCAGTAGACAGTGAAACAGTAAACAATGTGTAACAAAGTGTAAACAATGGACAATTTTAGTGGTGGGTTGTCCATAAAGTGTCCGTGTGTGGTATGGTGGGGTGTAAAGTGTCCATAAAGTGTCTGTGTGCGGTATGGTGTGGTATAAAATAAATAAATATAAAGTACACTTTGCTGTGCAAGTCCAGAGTTTAAAGTTTCGTGGTGCAAAAGGTGAGATATGTACAGAGAAGAAGTGTGATGATAGAGAGAGTGGGCCAGTTTTTAGATCCTGGGTGTTTCCTGGTTTAAACACAGAATGGCCTGTGGGAAGAAGCTCCTCCTCATTCTCTCTGTGTTCGCTTTCAGGGAGCGGAAGCGTTTCCCTGAATGCAACAAAGAAAAGAGTCCATTGTTGGGATGGCTGAGGTCCTTCACAATCTTCCTGGCTCTGGTCCTGCACCGCATGCTGTAGATGTCCTGCAGGTCAGGAAGCGCAGTGTGGACGGTACTTTCAGCTGAATGCACCACCCTCTGGAGGGCTCGCCTGTCCTGCATGGTGCTGTTCCCAAACCAGGAAGTGATGCTACCCATCAGGATGCTCTCAATGGTGCAGGTGTAAAAAGTCTTTAGCACCTGAGAGGGTAGTTTAAAGTCCCTTAAGCGTCTCAGATGGTACAGACGCTGCCGGGCCTTGTTCACCAGGGTGTTAGTGTGACAGGACCAAGACAGATCCTGTGTGATGTGAACACCCAAATACCGGAAACTGTCCACTCTTTCCACTGGAGTCCCGCTGATGTTTATCGGTTTGTATGACCGCTCCCGCTTTGTGCTGAAGTCCACGATCAACTCCTTAGTCTTGCTGATGTTCAGGAGAAGGTTGTTCTCCTGGCACCATCTTTCAAGGTTTTTAACCTCCTGTAGGTAGGCTGTCTCATCATTGTTGGAGATCTGGCCCACCACAACAGTGTCGTCAGCAAACTTGATGATGGTGGTGGAGTTGGATGTGGCCACACAGTCAAATGTGTACAGCGAGTACAACAGGGGGCTCAGAACACAACCCTGGGGAGCTCCAGTGCTGAGGGTGAGGGTGGATGAGGTGTGTTTTCCCACCCATACGGGTTGTGGTCTGTCTGTCAGGAAGTTAGAGATCCATTGACACAGCGGCTGGCTGAGTCCCAGGACCTCCAACTAAGAGGTGAGTGTGGAGGGAATTATAGTATTAAACGCTGAACTGTAGTCCACGAACAACATTTTTGCATAATTCCCGTTTCTTTGGTCCAGGTGGCTCATCGTGGTGTGGAGGAGATGAGCAATGGCGTCTTCAGTAGAGCAGTTCTGACGGTACGCAAACTGTAGTGGGTCCAGTGTGTCTGGTAGTGATGCATTGATGAAGTCTCTGACCAGTCTCTCGAAGCACTTAATCACTGCTGAGGTCAAAGCTACAGGCCGATAGTCATTAAGGCAGGCGGGCTGGGGTTTCTTTAGGACAGGAACAATGGTGGACTGTTTAAAACATGAGGGGACAACAGACTGTTCCAGGGAGAGGTTGAATATCTCAGTGAACACCTGTGCTAGCTGGTCAGCGCAGGCTTTCAGAACCTGACCTGTTATGCCATCTGGTCCTGCTGCCTTCATGGTCTTCACTCTCTTGAATGCCCTCCTCACGTCATGCTCTGAGATGGTGAACGTGTTTACCTCTCCAGCTCTCTCGGTGTGCCGCTAGCATGGTTAGCTGCAGCCTCAAAACGAGCGTAAAAGGTGTCATCTGCCAGAGAAGCGTCCGCATTTACCATTCTAGAAGATGGTGTTTTATAGTTATTGTCCTTAGTCCCTGCCACAGGCTCCTAGAGCCACCATGTTGAAACTGTGACTTTAGTTCAAACCCCGTAGCGCCGCTTTGCATCCTTCACCGCTCTGCGAACACTGTAAGAACCTTGTACCTTGTACTCTTCCATGTCCCCCGTGGCGAGCCCCGTGTTGTAGGCAACAGAGCGGGATCTCAGAGCGTCGCGGATCGTTTTATACACCCGCAGCTTCTGGTTGGGAAATGTTCTGATAGTGGTTTTCTGCACTGTAGCATCCGCTAGTTTCCCCGATAAATCCCACAACTGCTTAAGTAAACATGTTGACGTCATCAGAGCTGCGCCAGAACATGTCCCAGTCTGCGTCATTCAAAGCGTCCCTCTGAACTGGAGCTTCCTGTTTCAACCTTTGTTTGTAAACAGGCATGAGGAAGATGGCGGCATGGTCCGATTTCCCAAACGATGGACGTGATTGTGCCTTGTAGCTTTTCTTAATTGCTGTATAGCCGTGGTCCAGTGTTCTTTCGCCCCTGGTAGTGCAGGTGATGTGCTGATGAAAGTTCGGTAGTGCGCGCTTGAAGTTGGCACTGTTGAAATCTTCTACCACAATGAGTGCAGCGTCCTGATGCTGTGTTTGCTGTTGCGTTAGTGTCTCATGTAAGTCCCATACTGCAGTGTCCGTGTCCGCTTGTGATGGAATATAAACGTCACTGACTATGACCGAACTGAATTCCCGAGGTAGATAAAAGGGCTGACATTTGATGGTCAGTAGTTCCAGTTTTGGTGTGCAGGAACGTGAAAGAGGAACAATGCTCGCGCTGTCGCACCAGTGGTTGTTCACCATCAGACACACTCCACCTCCTCTTGACTTCGGAACTCGGCTGGCTGGATGATGTGGTCCGGTACCACTGGGTTCAGCCATGTCTCGGTGAAGCAGAGAAGGTTGCAGTCCCGAATGTCTCTCTGGAACTTGACCCTTGGCCTGAGGTCGTTGTGCTTGTTTTCCAGTGACTGACCATTGGCTAACAGGATACTATGTAAGGAAGCGCGGTGTGCGCGTGCCTTCAACTTGTTTCTGACGCCGGCTTGTTTCCCTCGCGGACGCCGGTACGGGTCACATCCGTTGTTCTTCCTCAGGATCTCACTCGGCCAGCATGGGTCCGGGTTTAAAAACGGCGAAAGGTGAGTGCATTGTACACCAATAGATATGAGTGTCCGTCATATCTAATGATGTCTATCTTGTGTAGATGGAAGTGTAACTACTTAAATAAAAGTATAAAATAAACAAAAAAAGAGAAAACGTAGCCGGAGCAGTCTTGATGGCAGCCGACCTCACCGGTGCCATCTTGAGAACCATCTTGCCTGAAAGAGATGACGTCTCGATGGGCGCATATGTTGTTCTAGAACTTGGAAATACCTTTTAGCATTGATGATGCCTTTCCAGATGTGTAAGCTGCCCATGCCACACGCATTCATGCAACCCCATACCATCAGAGATGCAGGCTTCTGAATTGAGTTGGGTTGTCCTCAACCTCTTTAGTCCGGATGACATGGCGTCCCAGTTTTCCCAAAAGAACTTCACATTTTGATTCGTCTGACCACAGAACAGTTTTCCACTTTGCCACAGTTCATTTTAAATGAGCCTTGGCCCAAAGAAAACGGCTGTGCTTCTGGATCATGTTTGGATATTGCTTCTTTTTTGACCTGTAGAGTTTTAGCCGGCAACAGCGAATGGCACGGTTGATTGTGTTCACCGACAATGTTTTCTGGAAGTATTCCTGAGCCCATGTCCATTACAGTAGCATTCTCTGAATCTTTGGATGATATGATGCACTGTAAATGATGATAACTTCAAACTCTTTGCAATTTTTCTCTGAAAAACTCCTTTCTGATATCGCCGCAGCATTGGGGGAATTGGTGATCCTCTGCCCATCTTGACTTCTGAGAGACACTGCCACTCTGAGAGGCTCTTTTTATACCCAATCATGTTGCCAATTGACCTAATAAGTTGCAAATTGGTCCTCCAGCTGTTCCTTATATGTACATTTAACATTAAAATGAGCCAATATTTGGCATGACATTTCAAAATGTCTCACTTTTAACATTTGATATGTTAAATATATTCTTTTGTGAATGAAATATAAGTTTATGAGATTTATAAATTATTGCATTCCTTTTTTATTCACAATTTGTACAGTGTCCCAACTTTTTTTGGAATCGGGGTTGTAGTAGATGTTGGAAAACTAAATAATAGGCAGTCCCTGAAGGAATTTCTTGGGTAAAACAGGCAGTTTTAACCACTGAAGATAAACAGAGGACTCATGACCAACTAACAAAACAGTATCAATGTAACAACACAATATTAATGTTTAAGCATATGTAAACTTTTTGTTTGTTTGTTTTCACCAAATCATGACTAATGTCAAGAACTTTGTCTTTTCCAGGTCAACTTACAGCTCAGATGTCCTTACACTTTCTCTTATAATTTTATTAAACTTTTATTTTGCATGTACATGTGACCTCTACTATTTCCATGTTGTATACAGTATGCGTTGTGTATTGAATCAGTGTTATCTAGAAGTATCTTACTAGTAACATCTGTGTTGTTCCAGACAGGCCATGCATAAAAAAAGTCAAATATAAATATTTAATCTTTTTTATTAACTCTTTTCTGCATCACACGTAACACCCTCCGCATCTCATGGCTCTGTCCTGGGAGCGCCTCATTGTTGCATAACGCTAATGACAGACGCGTTCCTCACGGGGTGGGGAGCGCTCATCAGTGGCCAAGGTCAGTGGGACGAGCTACATCGTTCATGGCACATAAACTGCCTGGAGATGATGGCGGTGCTCTTGGCAGTCGAACACTTCCTCTGACACCCTGAGGTGGTGGCGCAGATATGGCAGAGATATTACAGAGCCCAGAGAGATCTGTTTGCGATTCGGGAGACCTTGCACTGTCCCCTCTGGTTCTCTCTCTCTCACCCAGCCCCACTGGGGCTGGACACCATGGTACAGACATGGCCGAGGCTTCGTCTGTACGCCTTCCCTCCCTTCTCTGTCCTGGAGTTTACCCCTGGCATGGCCAGTGCGTTTCTCTACCTTAGAGCGGGGTATGTACCTAAGATCCCTATGGCTCCCTTATGACTTGTCGTGTTGCAGGCATTCTGCCCTTCTCCCTTCTTAATACCAGACCGGGAGAAGCAGAATCGGCTGTGTCCAGTGTGAGCACTGGATACATACCTCCACAGGACGAGTCCTTGGAGGAAGTCGGAGCAACTGTTTGTCTGCTATGGCCCTCATAGGAAAGGTTTTCCTGCCAATAAGCAGACTCTCAGAAGATAGATAATGGATACGATTTCGATGGGTTATGAGTCCTCTGGTCTTCCCACCCCGTTCGGAGTCAATGTTCATTCACCCCGGAGTATAGAAGCCCTTTATGGCCTGGTCCGCGGAGGTGCCCTTGCAGGACATAAGTAACGCTGCGGGTTGGTCCACACCTCTTACCTTTGTCAGGTTTTAAGACCTCAACATCAGAGCCACTCCGGGCTCCTCTGTCCTGCATGCTGGTGTTGCCCAGACACTCTGGGCAGGGACTGGTCAGTATAGTGTGATGCTATACTCGTTCCCAACGCGTTTCGATGCAGCTTGAGTTTTTGAAAGGGGATGTATCTAGGTTATGGATGTAACAATAGTTCCCTGAAGGAACGAGATGCTGCATCTTTGGCCATAATCCCTGCATCCCTGCAGCGCTTACTTTTACTTCTTTCAGAAGCTCCGCCATTTTGTAGCTTCCTGGTTTATACGACGTCACCCGCCAATGATGTGACAAGTTGCCTATTGGCAGGATTTTACACGTGATTCAGAGCGTAGGACAAAGCGTCTCGTCTCGTTCGATTTAGACACAAATATCTGTACTTTCTAATTCTTACATTTTCAAAACAGGCTCGTTACTTTAGTTTCAGTCTATTTTTTTTTTTCAGCCCATTAACCTCTTTCCTGTTATTTCACAGTCTTTTTAATCTACCACTGGGGTATTATTTTCTGGCTCTCACACACCACAGATGTAGGCTGGTTTATGAATCTAACAACAAGCAAGGCAGAAGGCAACAAGATGTATGGGGCTAACATGTTTGAGACAGAGGCAGTCAGTGATATAGACATGACTGAGAACAGAGACATTTCTGATCATCTGATAATCTTTACTCTGCTTGTGTTCTATATGGTGGTTGTTCAGCCTGGATACATTCATTAGGTAACATCATTTAACATTTTTTTTAAATTTCTTTATTAATATATTTAATTAGGGCTGTCAAAATTAACCCCTTAAGAACGTGTTAATGCAAATAGATTTTATTAATTTTATTTTTGCTTGATTAACGCAGCACGCATTCCTGTTTGACCATTTTTATGAAAGATATAAATGTAAAAAAATTTAAACCTTTAGAGCAGGGGTCACCAACGTGGTGCCCACGGGCCTTTTCTAAAAATAGCTGTTTCCTTCTTTGTTAAATCATTGTTGATACTTATTATTAGAAATCATTAACATGATCAGTGTCTTTACTTAGATGAATATCATTAATTATTAATAATAACATAATAAAAGGTAAATTGAGCAAATTTGTTATTTCAGATCAAACTGAAAACTGTGTGTATCAAACTGGTAGCACTTCACATTAATGGTACCCAAGAAGTAGCTTTTAGTTTCAAAATGGTTGGTGACCCCTGCTACACACATTTATTTACCGCCTTCCTTTCTTTACTCAGATATAAAATAAATAAAAAATAATATTTTTTAATCAATAAACATTCATATTACTGATGCACCAATTCTCAATTCAACCAACAAAATATACCATGGTGCACACAATTAACCCTCTAGTGTTGACAAATATATAAAACCCAGCCATTAGGGTTGCACAAACCAGTGCACTCTAAGTGCCAGTCCCAAATAAAACGTGCCAAATCGAAAATGCGGATCATAAATGAGAATTTCATACCGGATCAACCGAGGCCCGGGTTATCAACGACTGCCACAGGTATTGTTAGCCAACAGGATACCGGTGGAAATTGGGCTACTGTTGGCCGAAGGAGGAGAAGGAGAGGAGGAAGACGTCTACAGAGACTGCAGTAAAGAAGAAGTGTAGGAGAGTGGAGGTTCGGGTTGGTACTTTAAATGTGGGTACTATGACTGGTAAAAGAAGAGAGTTAGCTGATATGATGGAGAGGAGAAGTTGTGTGTTCAGGAGACAAAGTGGAAAGGGAGTAAGGACCGGAACACTTGAAGTCGGTTTAAACTGTATTAACATGGTGTGGATGGAAAGAGAAATGGTGTATGGGTGATTCTGAAGAAAGAGTACAGTAAGAGTGTAGTGGAGGTAAAGAGAGTTTCTAAAAGGGTGATGAACATAAAGCTGGAAGTTGAAGTGGTAATCATAAATGTCATTAGTGCCCAAAATGCTCCAAAAGTCAGCTGTGAGATGGAGGAAAATGAAAAATTCTGGAGTGAATTAGATGAAGTGGTAGATGGTGTAGCTAGGAATGAAGGATTGGTGATTGGGGCGGACTTTAATGGGCATGCAGGTAAAGGGAACTGAGGTGATAAGAATGTGATGGGTAGGTATTGTCTTAAGGAAAGGAATGTGGAAGAGCAGATGGTGGTAGATTTTGCTAAAAGGATGAAAATGGCATTGATGAATAGGTATTTTAAGAAGAAGGAGAATCATAAGGTGACGTATAAGAGTATAGAAAGGTGCACAAAGGTGGACTATGTTCTATGCAGGGGATGCAACTGGAAGGAGATTGAAAGAGGTTGGCAAAACAGAATTGGGATTGACAGAGTGATCAGGTAAGTAGGCAGGAGTACAATGGGATGCGGCAGCAGGTAAAGAGGGATGTGGCAAAAGCCAAGGAAAAGGCATATGAGGAGCTGTATAAGAAGTTGGACAGTAAGGAAGGAGAAAAGGATTTTTACCAATTGGGCAGGCGGAGGGACCAAGCTGGGAAGGATGTGCTGCAAGTTAGAGCAATAAAAGATAGAGATGGAAATGTGTTTACTAGTGAGGAGAGAGTGTTGAGAAGGTGAAGGGAATATTTTAAACAGCTGGCAAATGAGCAAAACGAGAGAGAGAAAAGGTTGGATAGTGTGGAGATTGTGAAGCAGGAAGTGAATAGGATTAGTAAGGAGAAAGTGAGAGCAGTGATTAAGATGAGGGAAAGTAGAAAGTCGGTAGGACCAGATGACATACTGGTAGAAGCAAAGACATGTTCCACAAAGAGATGGCAGTGGAGTTTTTAACCAGATTGTTTAACAAGATTCTGAAAGGGATGTATGGAGAGAGAGGAGTTGAGATATTGTATAAGGAAGTAAGCTGTGTTAGAGAAGTATGTAAGGGTGGTGCAGGACATGTTTGAGGACAGTGTGACAGCAGTGAAGTGTGCAGTAGGAAAAACAGACTGGTTTAAGGTGAAGGTTGGACTGCATCAAGGATCGGCTCTAAGCCCTTTCCTGTTTGCAGTGGTGATGGACAGGTGTATAAATATATAGGACAGACAGAAGTCTCCCTGGACTATGATGTTTGCGGATGATATTGTGATTTGTGGTGAGAGTAGTGAGCAGTTTGAGAAGAGCCTGGAGAGGTGGAGGTACATGCTGGAGAGAAGGGGAATGAAAGTCAGTAGGAATAAGACAGTATACATGTGTGTGAGTGAGAGGGAGGGCAGTGGAGTGATGCGGTTGCAGGGAGATAATGTGGAAAAGGTGGAGGAGTTCAGGTACCTGGGATCAACAGTGCAATGTATTAGAGAGTGTGTAGAAACAGTGCAATGTATTAGAGAGAAATGAAGAAAAGAGTGCAGGCAGAGTGGAGAGCATGGAGAAGAGTGAAAGGAGTAATTTGTGATATAAGGGTATCTGCAAAAGTGAAAGGGAAAATTTATTGGACCTTGGTGAGAACTGCGATGTTGTATGGATTAAAGACAGTGGCACTGAGCAAAAGACAGGAGGCAGAGCTGGAGGTAGCAGAGTTGAAGAAGTTTAAGAATTTCGTTGGGAGTGACGAGGATAGACAGGATTAGAAATGAGTTTATTAGAGGGACGGCGCATGTAGGACATTTTGGAGACTGAGATGAGTTGAACATGTGCAAAGGAGGGACATGTGTTATATTGTTAGGAGAATGCTGATGATGGAGCTTGTGGTAGAGCAGCCTTACGGGTTTGCCTTCTACCCAAATAATGGCAATACTCGCTGTGATGTTCCGGGTAATGTGGTGTTTATTTACAGCGTGCTCAAGTGCAAAGTCCAAAGTATATACAACTCCACAGAAAAGAACAGGTGGAAAAATAACAAAGACAATTATGAGGAAAGTAAAGAAACCTATATACAAAGTAGGCGCACCTGCTCATATGCATTCACTACATTAGTTTTCCAACTCCACTATCTCCACAATACAACACTCCTACAACTCCAACAACTCCAACCCCGAATTGAAGTGGGAGACTGGTTTATAAAGTATAAGCCCCTCCCCTTGGACTCAACTATCTCACCCAAAGGAGTTTGGTAAATGGTAGCCAGTCTTAGAATGGCATAATAACATTATATATATCATAATGAATAATAAACATAATAACAATAACAATACTAATAATACCAATATTAATGATAATAACAAAAATTATAACAATACCAATAATAATAATAATAATAATAATCACCCAAAAAAAAATTTGATTCTGAAGTTGTACGGCTGCAAGGAGAGGTACCACCTGGTCACCCGAGCATTGTGGTCCTTCATGGTGTGGATCCAGGTTAATGCTCTGTGGTCTGTTTCCAGGGGTGAATTCTCTTCTTAGCAGATAATTCTTCAGGCTTTCCAGGGCCCATTTGATTGCCAGGCATTCTTTTATAATAGTGGAGTACCGGGTTTCACGTGGCAGCAGTTTCCGACTCAGGAAGGCGACTGGTCTCTGGTTGCCTTCCTCACCCTGGGTCAAGACTGCTCCAATGCCCACCGAGGATGCATCAACCTGGACAGTGAACTGCTTTGTAAAGTCTGGGTTGCGTAAGACAGGCTCTGCACACATTCCTTCCTTCAGCATGAAAAAGGCTGTCTCACAGTCGTCAGTCCACCGTATTGGGTTTGTGGTAGAGCGGCCTTACGGGTTCGCCTTCTACCCAAATGATGGCAATACTCGCTGTGATGTTCTGTGTAAAGTGGTGTTTATTTACAGCGTGCTCAAGTGCAAAGTCCAAAATATATACAATACCCCAGAAAGAAAAAGTGGCAAAATTGTCAGCCAGCAGCGCGGGCACTTCCGGTGCTTCCACTTCCGGGGTAGCGCGAACCCGCAACCGTCCTGGCCGCCATCTTGCCATCACATAAATAGACACGGCTTTCTCACGCGCGCTGCCAGATTGTCTCGTTGGCTTCCGTGTTTTCTTTTTTCATTGAGACTTTCCTGTCCCTCGGTTTCGTTTTTTCCCGTGTTTTGCTTTCAGTTTCGTATCTTCCGGTTTTTGTTTCGTCTTTGTTTTTGTTCTTTTTTTCCCCGCGTTCGCGCGTGCCGCCGTCGCGGCTTTGCTCGGTTTTCTTTCCTTTTTATTTATTTTTTTTATCTTTCTTTTTCCCTGTCTCTATTCCGGTCGGGAGTTTTTGTTTTCTCTCTTTTTTGGGCGTTTTCTCGGTGACCATTTCCCCTGGAGGACTGTACGTTTTGCTCGGGTGTTGTGGATTACTTTTCACAGGGGACCATAAGTTTTTGGACACGTGTTCTCGGGTGTATTTTTTGTGTGATATTCTCACCCGGAGGACTGTAAGTTTTCGGACACCTTGCTTGTTTGTGGATTACTCTCGTGTGTATTTTGTGTGTTATTATCTCACCCTGAGGACCGTAAGTTTTTGGACACTTTGTTTTTTGTGCTTTCTGGATTCTTTTCACATTAAAGACTTCTGTTTAACTTTATTGCTGTGTCCTGCATTTGGGTCCTACTTTTGCATCGCTGACAAAAATAACAAAACAAAGACAATTACGAGGAAAGAAAAGAACACTATATACAAAATAGGCGCACCTGCTCATGTGCATTCACTACGATAGTTCCTAGACTCCGTTATCTCCACAATGCAACACTCCTACAACTCCACACTGAATTATAGTGGGAGGCTGGTTTATATAGTGTAAGCCCCTCCCCTTGGACTCAACCATTTTACCCAAAGGGGTTTGGTATTTTGTAGCCAGTCACAAAATGGCTTAATGACATTGTGAATATCATAATAAATAATAAACATGACAACAACAATAATAATAATACTAATAATAGCAATAATAATACTAATAACAGAAATTTACAAAATCAATAATAATAACAATAATAATTATCACACACAAAAAAATTTCCATTCAACATAAGCTTGCCGACTTCCGGGTTTACTGCGCACGCGCGACGCAGCGCTGGCACTTTAAAGCCGGCCGCTATTCAGCGCTCCGGTTGGCTGCCATCCAAACCCAACCCGGAAGACCGTTGCAACTAACAGGTGAGCACACAAAGTTTTAGGAAGTTCTTCCGTTTGTGTGTGGGTGTGTGTGTGTGTGTGTGTGTGTGTGCGCTTATTGTCCGGGATGAGAGATGAAAGAATGAAGTGAGTGTGTGTGTGTGTGTGTGTGTGTGTGTGTGTGTGTGTGTGTGTGTGTGTGTGTGCGAGCGGCATGCTAACTGGCGTGTGTGTGCACCCACAGCGCTGTAGCAAGAAACAGAGGAGAAGTGAAAGTGTTGTGTTTATTGTCATGCCGACCATAGAGACAGTTCACTCTGTCACAGGGTTCCTCACTGCCTTTCCCAGCAGGTTGGTCAGCGGTCCTGCGGTGGTGGAGAAATTTGGGACGAACCGCCGGTACCATTCCACCAGTCCTAAGAAGGACCTGACCTCCTTCTTAGTTGTAGGCCTCAGGCTGTTGCGAATGGCTTCTACCTTGTCCACTTGGGGCCTCAGCTCTCCGTCCCCCAATCGGTAACCCAGGTAGTCTGCCTCAGCCTTGGCCCACACACATTTAGACCATTCTTCCACGCCTTGCAGCACTTGGTCCATCAACCTTTGGAATGTTGCTGGTGCCCCGTGTAGGCCGAAGGGAAGAACCGTGAACTGGAACAGTCCAAGAGGGGTCCTGAACACTGTGTAAGGTCTGGACGTCTTTTCCAGAGGCACCTGCCAATATCCCTTACACAGGTCTAAGGTGGTCACGTACTTGGCTCCCCCGATATTTTCCAGCAGATCATCAATGCGTGGCATCGGATACCCGTCGAACTGGGACTGGGAGTTTAATTGACGGAAGTCAATGCAGATGCGGAGGGTGTTGTCCTTCTTCGGTACGATGACCACCGGACTACTCCATTCACTGCTTGACGGTTTAATTACGCCCATCTCCAGCATAGTCTTAACTACTTCAGTGGTGCCACCAGCCTCTCAGGTACCCGATACGGTCTCTGTTGAGATGGGGTTGTATTGGTCAGGCGGATCTTGTGGTGTACCAGGTTGGTCCGTCCCGGCCTCTGACGAAACAATGCCGGGTATCGAACAAAGAGTGTTTGCAGCTCAGCCTGTTTGGGTGCCTCCAGGTGTCAGAAGTCTACCTTTGCTGGCTGTGTCTGCCCGCTAGTCTTTGGCTCCAGATGATCCTCCTCCTGATCCTCCTCCACTTTCTGAATGAGCAGTACCGGGTCTGCCTTTTCGCTGGGAGGCTCTTTCCACTCCTTCAGCAGTTTAATATGATAAGTTTGTTTTGCCTTGCCTTTGTCAGGATGATAGATTTCATACGATGTCTGCCCCATCCTCCGTACCACACTGTAGGGCCCCTGCCACTTCATAAGGAGCTTACTCGTGGATGTTGGCAGTAACAACAGTACTTTCTGTCCTGGTCGTAGCTCTCTGGAATGGGCTTGCTGGTCATACCATTTCTTCTGGTACTTTTGAGCCTTTTGGAGGTTCTCCTCTGCCAGCATCCTGTAGTTTTCCAGACGATCTCTCATCTCTAGAATGTACTCGACGATGCCCTTTTCAGCCTTCTTTTCTGAACAATGGTCCTCCTAGTTTCTCCGGAGGAGATCCAGAGGTCCTGCCAACCATACAAGAAAGGTAGACATATATCTCCCTTGGTCCGTGAGGATCTCTTCTGGGATTCCCACCCGAGAAAACAGCTGAATAAGAGCATTTATGATCTTAGGAGTGATTATGGAGCGGCGAGGAAATGCCTCCGGGTACCTAGTAGCGTAGTCACTGATGACGAGGATTTACTGATATCCTGTACTGCTCTTTTCCAGTGGCCCTACTATATCCATAGCGATGCGTTGGAATGGAACGGAGATTACGGGCAATGGTTGTAGAGGGGCCCTGTCTCGTCATTGCACAGCACTGGTCTGCTGACAGGTGGGGCATGTGGTGCAGTACTTTTGTACATCCGTGTTCATCGCTGGCCAGACAAATTATGAGCTGATACGTGCGTAGGTCTTCTGTAGAGCCAGATGTCCTGCCCAGGGAACTGTATGTGCTAAATGCAGCACCACGGGGCGACAACATCTCAACACCACCAACCTGGTTACATCCGAGGCTTGCATATAGAGGATAATGTTGTTAATGACGTACTGCTCCCCACACACGTCCGCTCGCTTGGCTTGCAACGCTTTCTCGAATAAAGGTTTTAATGACTCGTCTGCATTCTGCAGCTTCACGATGTTCACCGGTACGGTCCATCCACTCACCTCCAGTCCTTTTAATCTCCGGCACCAGGGTACCAAGTCCTTTCTCTAGCCGACGTTGGCGACATGATTTTCTGGGCCCCTTGGTCACGCCTTGCACCAAGCTAGCAACTGGACAGGCTAGCTGGATGTTGGATCTCATTTGTTCTTCCTCCCAGTTTGCTTGTACCAGTTCTGGTAACACCGGTACATCACGTCCCAAAATAACATCCGCCGGTAGGGTTTCCACAACAGCCACAGTGAGTAAGTATGTCTGTCCATTTATGGTCACATTCACCTCTGTTTGGGGGTACTGTTTCACCTCTCCATGCACACATTGTAGCTTTGTGTGATTGGTGAAGGACACATTGGTCACGTGACATCTTTTCACCAGTGACATTGAACTCCCAGTGTCCAAAAAAGCCTTCAACTCCTTCCCATTAATGTTCACTGGAACGAGTTGGTGGTTCCCCATACAGTTCACTGTACTGTCCTCATTTCTTGGGACATAAAAAAACCCTGTCAGCTTGGCCTTTCTTGCTGGGCACACGGTTGCTTTGTGTCCTGGCTGTTAATAATAGTAGCATGTGAGTTTCTGTTCTCTGGTGTCCTTGTCCCCCTTGCTGGCTTAAATGTGGTGGCGAGATTCTTCACCGCTCCATCCACTGGTAAAACTCTTCTGGTCACCTTTCACCAGTTGGAAACGACGACTCTCCTGGTGGGCGTTCCAATACTGCTGGGCAAGTTTGGCAGCAGCTAGCCCAGTTCTTGGCTCCCATTCCTTTACCCATATCCTGATCTCGTATAGCAGGACACAGAGAAACTGCTCCAGGATGACCATCTCACCAATCTCCTCCTTGGTGTGTAGTTCGGTCGCTCCCAACAGCGGTACAAGTGCCTCAGCAGATTATAAGTTTCTGAGGGTGTCTCTGCAACTGGGGTCGTAGTCGCACGAAACCGGTGACGGTAGGTTTCTGGAGAAACGTTGAACTTCTCCAACAGCGCCTTCTTGAGCTCAATGTAGACCACTGCTTGGTCTTCATCCATCACCAGGTAGGCCTCCAGTGCTTGCCCAGTCAACAGTGGAACCAGCTGGTAGCTCCATTCGTCCTCCGGCCACTTCCAGGTTCTGGCGAGCCACTCGAACCGATGCAGATAGTTCTCAATGTCTTCCCCTTGCTGGAAGCTTGGCAACTTGGGCTCGGTCCTGAGCATTGGCTGACTGGTGGGCGTTGGTGTGCTTCCCCGGGAAGCTGGTGTAGGAAGCTCCAGTTGTGGGCTTCCTGTTGGAGTGTGCGGAACCCTTGGGGACAGGCTAATCCTCCGGGGTGCTGGTGTGGGCAGCTCCATTCGTGGGCTTTCCAGGCCCAGTGATGAAGAGGCTGGTTGGATGGCTTGCTGCACGGTCTCCTGCAGAGTCTGCAGCGCTTGGAGGTAGCGTTGCTCTTGCTGCTCCTGTGTGTGCATGAACTGCCGGAACACCTCTGCCATCCCTTCTTCGAATGGTTTAATGGGTGGCCCTGCTCCTGGATTCTGTACCCTTGGGTTGTACAGGAGGCAACCAATCCTCCTCTCTTTCTTCGTCAGTTTAATCCACTGTTCCCTAGGCTCCATCTTCATCAGTGGCTGCCTGGGTCTGGGAACGAAGCACTATCCTGGCCTTGCATCCTTTTGGCACTGTCCTGCGAGTAGCCATCCAACTTCTGACACCAAATGCGGTAGAGCAGCCTTACGGGTTCTCCTTCTACCCAAATGATGGCAATACTCGCTGTGATGTTCCGTGTAAAGTAGTGTTTATTTACAGCATGCTCAAGTGCAAAGTCCAAAGTATATACAACTCCACAGAAATGAACAAGTGGAAAAATAACAAAGACAATTACGAGGAAAGTAAAGAAACCTATATACAAAGTAGGCGCACCTGCTCATGTGCATTCACTACATTAGCTCTCCAACTCCAACCCAGAATTGAAGTGGGAGACTGGTTTATAAAGTATAAGCCCCTCCCCTTGGACTCAACCATCTCACCCAAAGGGGTTTGGGAATTGGTAGCCAGTCATAGAAGGGCATAATAACATTATCTATAATATATATCATAATAAATAATAAACATAATAACAATAACAATACTAATAATAACAATATTAATGATAATAACAAAACATATAACAATACCAATAATAATAATAATCACCCCAAAATAAATGTCCCATCAACATAAACTTGCTGACTTCCGGTTTTGCCACGCATGCGCGACACAGCGCTGGCGCTTTAAAGCCAGCTGCTTTTCAGCGCTCCGGTTGGCTGCTATCCAAACCCAACCCGGAAGAACAACGCAACAAACAGGTGAGTACATGAAACATAAACAACAAACAAAAGGAGACAAAGAACATGTACACAAAGTTTTAGGAAGTCCTTCCATTTGTGTGTGGGTGTGTGTGTGTGTGTGTGTGTGTGTGTGTGTGTGTGTGTGTGTGTGTGTGTGTGTGCGCGCGCTTATTGTCTGGGATGAGAGATGAGAGAATGAGAGATTGAGATGAGAGAATGAAGTGAGTGTGCGTGTGTGTGTGTGTGTGTGTGTGTGTGTGTGTGTGTGTGTGTGTGTGTGTGTGTGCGGCATGCTACCTGGCGTGTGTGTGCACCCACAGCGCTGTAGCGGGAAATGGAGGAGAAGTGAAAGTGTAGTGTGTGTGTGTGTAGCATCATGCTGACCATAGGGACAATTCACTCTGTCACAGAGCTACCAGGAAGGATGAAAAGAGGAAGGCCAAGCAGGAGTTTAATGGATTTGGCGAGGGAAGACATGCAGGTAGTTGTTGTGAAAGAGGCAGATGTAGAGGACAGGGGGGTATGAAGACGGATGATCCACTCTGGCCACCCACTAATCGGACAAACCGAAAGAAAAAAAAATATATACACTGGGTACGGAAAGTATTCAGACCCTCTTAAATTTTTCACTCTGTTATATTGCAGGCATTTGCTATAATCATTTAAGTTAATTTTTCTTCCTCATTAATTTACACGTAGCACCTGATATTGACAGAAAAACACAGAATTGTTGACATTGTTGCAGATTTATTAAAAAAGAAAAACTGAAATATCAAATGGTCCTAAGTATTTAGACCCTTTGCTCAGTATTTAGTAGAAGCACCTTTTTGATCTAATACAGCCATGAGTCTTTTTGGGAAAGATGCAACAAGTTTTTTACACCTGGATTTGGGGATCCTCTCCAGTTCTGTCAGGATGGATGGTAAACGTTGGTGGACAGCCATTTTTGGGTCTCTCCAGAGATGCCTCATTGGGTTTGGGTCAGGGCTCTAGCTGGGCCATTCAAGAACTGTCACGGAGTTGTTGTGAAGCCACTCCTTCGTTATTTTAGCTGTAAACCTTCGGCCCAGTCTGAGGTCCATAGCACTCTGGAGAAGGTTTTCGTCTAGGATATCCCTGTTCTTGGCGGCATTCATCTTTCCCTTTAATTGCAACCAGTCGTCCTGTCCCTGCAGCTGAAAAACACCCCCACAGCATGATGCTGCCACCACCATGCTTCACTGTTCACCATCTTGGAGTCCTTCAGGTGTTTTTTAGCAAACTCCATGCATGCTTTCATGTGTCTTGCACTGAGGAGAGGCTTCCGTCGGGCCACTCTGCCATATAACCCAGACTGGTGTAGGGCTGCAGAGATGGTTGTCTTTCTACAACTTTCTCCCATCTCCCGACTGCATTCCGGAGCTCAGTCCCAGTGATATTTGGGTTTTTCTCCCCCGATAGCTCTGTTTGGCCAGATGGCCGGATGGCCAGCTCTAGGTAGGGTTCTGGTCGTCCCAAACGTCTTCCATCTTAGGATTATGGGGCCACTGTGCTTTTAGGAACCTTAAGTGCAGCAGAAATTTTTTGTAACCTTGGCCAGATCTGTGCCCTGCCGCAATTCTGTCTCTGAGCTCTTTAGGCAATTCCTTTGACCTCATGATTATTATTCGCTCTGACATGCATTGTGATCTGTAAGGTCTTATATAGACAGGTGTGTGGCTTTCCAAATCAAGTCCAATCAGTATAATCAAACACAGCTGGACTTAAATGAAGGTATAGAACCATCTCAAGGATGATCAGAAGGAATGGATAGCACCTGAGTTAAATATATAAGTGTCACAGCAAAGGGTCTGAATACTTAGGACCATGTGATATTTCAGTTTTTCTTTTTTAATAAATCTGCAACAATGTCAACAATTCTGTGTTTTTCTGTCAATATGGGGTGCTATGTGTACATTAATGAAAAGGAAAAATGAAAAATTATTTCAGCAAATGGCTGCGATATAATATAATTTGTGTGTGTGTGTGTGTGTGTGTGTGTGTGTGTGTGTGTGTGTGTGTGTGTGTGTGTGTGTTTGTGTAATTATTATTCTCACTCATGTATTTATTTTTTTACATTTCCCAAAGTATCACAATGTGGTTTTCCTGTCTCCGGAAAAGCTGCTTGAAATGTTGCACAAACTAAATCCATGAATTTATCGCTAGCTTTAAAAATGTGCTCCACTACCTGCCCTACACGTACATGCAGAGGAACTTTTTGAAAGCACTGTATATTAAAAAATTCAAACAGGGTTCATTATCTTACTAGTAACGTAGTAAAGAAAGAAAGAAAGAAGGAAAGAAAGAAAGAAAGAAAGAAAGAAAGAAAGAAAGAAAGAAAGAAAGAAAGAAAGAAATCATTACAAAATAAAAACAATCAACATTATAAATTACAATTTCTTTTTTTTATAAATAAGTGTAAAAGATAAAAAAATAAAAAATAAAAAAATGGAGTTGTCAGATTTAAGGACAGGAACTATGTGTGTAAGAAATAGCTTCCTAGTAACAGCTGTGGTGTTTGACAGGCTATGCATTAAAAAAAATAAAAAATGAAACAAATTAAAAAAAATATATATATATATATATATATATATACATATATATATATATATATATATATATACATATATATATATATACGTATATATATATACGTATATAAATATATATATATATATATATATATATATATATATATATATATATATATATATATATATATATACGTATATATATATATATATATATATATATATATATATATATATATATATCAAAAGTGTTACATTTAAAAATAAACATTTTGGTTTTGTTTAAAAATAAATAAATAGTTTTTGTTTTCAAAAGTAATGAAGTTGTCAGGATTATGGACAGGGACTGTTTCCCTCCAGCCACCACACCTCAGTAAACTATTTTACCTTCTTGATAGAAACTAAATGTAGTAGTTGTGTAGGAGCCATCCAGTTTTCCGAAGTGATAAAAAAAAAAAAAGGATATTTAAATTCGAAATATTAAAAATATTTACACATCCACCACTGTGACACACTCTTAGAGGCAATATTTGTCAGGCACCCAACACTGGTTTCTGAGCTTTATAAATGACTTTCAATAGCTTTAATTTCAGCATCCAAGACTAATATTGAAATATTTTCCTAACTGCACAATCATCCTTACAGTACATGGTTTCTTTCATAAACTTGTTTAAGGATGCTGACATTGCATGTACCTGTGTCCTTTATTGTTTCCATGTTGTTTATGCTCTGTATGTTTAGTGTGTATTGAATCAGTATTATGTAGACGTCTCTTACTAGCATGAAAGGTGTCCCAGAAGGGCAATGCACCTAAAATAATTAATTAATAAATAAATTACTAATAAATTAATAAATAAATTAATTAATTAAAAATTAAGATTTTTGTTTTAATTAATAAAAAGGTTTTTTTAATAAACTGTCAAATTTCAATATAAAAGTAATGAAGCCACAAGTATTATAAACAGAGACTACTACATTTACCTCCAGCTGTCTAAATTGTCTAAATGTCTCATCTCAATCTCACCTCAATCTCACCTCCCTCACCAGGTCTCCAAAACGTCCTACATGCACTGTCCCTCTAATGAACTCATTTCTAACCCTGTATATCGCCGTTACTCCTAACAAAATCCTTAACATCTCCAGCTCTGCCTCCTGTCTTTTACTCAATGCCACTGTCTCTAAACGATACAACATAGCAGGTGTAACCACAGTCCTATAAACATTCCCTTTCACTCTTGCAGAAACCCTTCTATCCCAAATCAGTACTTCTCTAACACACTCTCCATTACTATACACTGTTGACCCCAGGTTCCTGAACTCCTCCACCTCTTCTCGCTGCAACCACACCACTCCACTGCCCTCCCTCTCATTCACACACATGTATTCTGTCTTACTCCTACTGACTTTCATTCCCCTTCTCTTCAGCGCATACCTCCACCTCTCCAGGCTCTTCTCAACCTGCTCCCTACTCTCACCACAAATCACAATATCATCCGCAAACATCATAGTCCAGGAAAACTCCTGTCTGACCTCTTCCGTCAACCTGTCCATCACCACTGCAAACAGGAAAGGGCTCAGAGCCGATCCTTGATGCAGTTCAACCTCCACCTTAAACCAGTCTGTTGTTCCTACTGCACACTTCACTGCTGTCACTCTGTCCTTATACATGTCCTGCACCACCCTCACATACTTCTGACACACCTGACTTCCTCATACAATACCACAACTCCACTCTCGGCATCCTGTCGTACGCTTTCTCTAAATCCACAAACACACAATGAAACTCCTTCTGACCTTCTTATGTATTTATCGCCAGCTTTAAAAACGTACTTCACTACCTGCTCTACACTGCCACTGCAGAGGAACTTTTTGAAAACACTTTATATAAAAAAAATACACAGGCTTCGTTATCTTACTAGTAACTTGAGTGGTGGTCGAAGAAGGTGGTGAACCTGAAAAGAAAGAAAGAAAGAAAGAAAGAAAGAAAGAAAGAAAGAAAGAAAGAAAGAAAGAAAGAAAGAAAGAAAGAAAGAAAGATTCACCAAAACAAGCAGTTTAACTTTAAATGAAACATGTCTATATATATATACACACACACACACACACACACACACCACACACACACACACACACACACACACACACAACTATAAAAAAATAAAAAATAAATTGTATATAGTTGTATCTTCTTCTTCTTCTTTTTCTTCTTCTTTCGTCTTCTCCTATTAGGGGTCGCCACAGAGGATCATCCGTCTCTATACGCCCCTGCCCTTTACATCTTCCTCTTTCAAACCAGCTACCTGCATGTCTTCCTTTACCACATCCATAAACCTCCTCCTTGGCCTTCGTATTTTCCTTCTTCCTGGAGGCTCCATTCTCAACATTCCCCTACTGATATATCCCATGTCCTTCCGCTGCACATGTCCAAACCATCTCTAACTCGCCTCCCTCACCTTGTCTCCAAAACGTCCTACATGCACCGTCTCTCTAATAAACTCATTTCTAATCCTATATATCCTTGTCACTCCCAAAGAAAACCTTAACATCTCCAGCTCTGCCTCCTGTCTTTTACTCAATGCCACTGTCTCAAATCCATACAACATAGCAGGTCTAACCACAGTGCTATAAACTTTCCCTTTCACTCTTGCAGATACCCTTCTATCACAAATCACTCCTGCCACTTTTCTCCACCCACTCCACCCTGCCTGCACTCTTTTCTTCGATTCTCCAACACACTCTCCATTACTATGCACTGTTGACCCCAGGTACCTAAACTCCTCCACCTTCTCCACCTCTTCTCCCTGCAACCGCACCACTCCACTGCCCTCCCTCTCATTCACACACATGTACTCTGTCTTACTCCTACTGACTTTCTTTCCCCTTCTCTCCAGCGCATATCTCCACCTCTCCAGGCTCTTCTCAACCTGCTCCCTACTCTCACCACAAATGAAAATATCATCCGCAAACATCATAGTCCACGGAGACTCCTGTCTGTCCTCGTCCATCAAGTAATTAATTAACAACAAATCAATTAATCAATGAATTAATTGATTAAATTATTAATTAATTGATTAGTTAATTAATCAAAGAACAAGTCAACATAAAATAAAAATAACCAACATTATAAAATAATATACATTTTATAAAAAAAAAAAAAAACTTTTTCTTTTAACAAATAATGTCAATTTTCAATGTAAAAGTAATGAAGCCGCAAAGATTATGAACAGAGACTATATTTACCCCAGCTGTCCTAATTGTTAAAAATTATTGTCAACCTTATAAACAATTGTTTATTTTTATATAATTTAGTATACAGTATAATATACACACACACACACACACACACACACACACACACACACACACTGGATATCAATATTAGAGAACAATTTATAAACAATTTAACAAGTCTGAAATAATGTCATCTTCACTGCTAAACAGTTGAAGGAGTTGTTGTCCTGTCTATACCATGCTACGAGAACACCTTATCCACAAATTAACTAAGGCATTTAAAAAAAAAAAAAAAAAAAAATATTTTGCAGAAAACACACTGATCAAAATTAGAAAACAACAATGACTGTAACATGGAAAAAGATTACAACAAAATTTTCTGAAAGTTCAAACAGTCAGCAATTAGTAGGAAGTGTACAGGCCTCTGCTCTGAATGTCTTCAGCACATCTGCGGCCACAGGACAGCACTAGTCTCTCACACTGCTCTAGTGTGATTTTGGTCCACAGTTCAGTGACTGTAGTGAGTTTTTTGGCCATAACTTTGTCGCCAAGGATTTTCCAGGGGTTCTCTATTGGGTTGAGATCCTTTTGATTCTTTCTGCTAATGAGAGGTTTGGTCACTGCAGAGTGGGCTTTAAGTCCAAATGCTCTTAAACGTCGAGACACTGTATGATGAGACAGATCCTTACCCTGTTCAGCACTGAACTGTTGAGCAATTCCAGCTGCAGTGTGGAAACAATTGCCCATTGAGATCCTCTGCAGTATCTTCTCCTCTCTTGTATTTGTCTTCCGTGGACGACCAGCCTTCTTGGTGGACTTGAATGAGTTTGTGATGTTGTAAAGATTCAATATTCTTGAAATCACAGATTTGGAACGACTAACTTGTCTTGCTATGGGTGATAGGGTCATCCCTTTGGCCTTCATTTGGACAACCTGCTGCCGGAGGCTTTCAGTCACTTTAGAACGGCCCACCATCTTGCACAGTCAGTGAAACTGGAAGTCAGGCTGCCAGTTAAATAGAGGTTGACAGATAAACAAGTAAATTAGCACCAGGTGCCAGATTAACACCAATAACTGGGAGGTATCTGAAAGTGTTCTCTAATTTTGATCAGTGTGTTTTCTGCAAAATAATGTTTTTTTTTTTTTTTTAAATGCCTTAGTTGTTTTGTGGAAAAGGTGTTCTGGTAGCATGGTATAGACAGGACAAAAACTCCTTCAACTGTTGAGCAGTGAAGATGACATTATTTCAGAATTGTTCAATTGTTTATAAATTGTTCTCTAATTTTGATCTCCAGTGTGTGTGTGTGTGTGTGTGTGTGTGTGTGTGTGTGTGTGTGTGTGTGTGTGTGTGTGTGTATACAGTGAGGAAAATAAGTATTTGAACACCCTGCTATTTTGCAAGTTCTCCCACTTAGAAATCATGGAGGGGTCTGAAATTGTCATCGTAGGTGCATGTCCACTGTGAGAGACATAATCTAAAAAAAAAATCCAGAAATCACAATATATGATTTTTTTACTATTTATTTGTATGATACAGCTGCAATTAAGTTTTTGAACACCAGAGAATGTCAATGTTAATATTTGGTATAGTAGCCTTTGTTTGCAATTACAGAGGTCAAACGTTTCCTGTAGATTTTTACCAGGTTTGCACACTCTGCAGGAGGGATTTTGGCCCACTCCTCCACACAGATCTTCTCTAGATCAGTCAGTTTTCTGGCCTGTCGCTGAGAAACACGGAGTTTGAGCTCCCTCCAAAGATTTTCTATTGGGTTTAGGTCTGGAGACTGGCTAGGCCACGCCAGAACCTTGATATGCTTCTTACAGAGCCACTCCTTGGTTATCCTGGCTGTGTGCTTCAGGTCATTGTCATGTTGGAAGACCCAGCCTCGACCCATCTTCAATGCTCTAACTGAGGGAAGGAGGTTGTTCCCCAAAATCTCGCAATACATGGCCCCGGTCATCCTCTCCTTAATACAGTGCAGTCGACCCTGTCCCATGTGCAGAAAAACACCCCCAAAGCATGATGCTACCACCCCCATCTTTCACAGTAGGGATGGCGTTCTTGGGCTGGTACTCATCATTCTTCTTCCTCCAAACACGTTTAGTGGAATTATGACCCAAAAGTTCTATTTTGGTCTCATCTGACCACATGACTTTCTCCCATGACTCCTCTGCATCATCCAAATGGTCATTTGCAAACTTAAGACTTGCCTGGACATGTGCTGGTTTAAGCAGGGGAACCTTCCGTGCCATGCATGATTTCAAACCATGACGTCTTAGTGTATTACCAACAGTAACCTTGGAAACGGTGGTCCCAGCTCTTTTCAGGTCATTGACCAGCTCCTCCCATGTAGTTCTGGGCTGATTTCTCACCTTCCTTAGGATCAGTGAGACCCCACGAGGTGAGATTTTGCATGGAGCCCCAGTCCGAGGGAGATTGACAGTCATGTTTAGGTTCTTCCATTTTCTAATGATTGCCCCAACAGTGGACCTTTTTTCACCAAGCTGCTTGGCAATTTCCCCGTAGCCCTTTCCAGCCTTGTGGAGGTGTACAATTTTGTCTCTAGTGTCTTTGGACAGCTCTTTGGTCTTGGCCATGTTAGTAGTTGGATTCTTACTGATTGTAGGGGGTCTAAGACACCTGTAGGGGGACAGGTGTCTTTATGCAGCTAACGACCTCAAACGGGTGCATCTAATTTAGGATAATAAATGTAGTGGAGGTGGACATTTTAAAGGCAGACTAACAGGTCTTTGAGGGTCAGAATTCTAGCTGATAGACAGGTGTTCAAATACTTATTTGCAGCTGTATCATACAAATAAATAGTTAAAAAATCATACATTGTAATTTCTGGTTTTTTTTTTTAAGATTATGTCTCTCACAGTAAACATGCACAATGCAACTATTTCTGACCTTCTCATGTATTTATCGCCAGCTTTAAATACATACTCCACTACCTGCTCTACATGGCCACTGCGGAGGAACTTCTTGATCGCACTACATATATTATGTTGTCAAATTAAATTATATATATAAAATGTTTGTTTAGTTATTATTCTCACTCATGTATTTATTTTTTAAATATTGCACAGTATTGCAATGTGATTTGTGTTTCCTGAAAAGCTGCTTAAAATGTTCCACAAACTAAATCCAAGTATTTATCATCAGCTTTAAAAACGTGCTTCACTACCTGCTTTACATGTACACTGCAGAGGAACTTTTTGAAAGCACTATATATTAAACAAATTACACAGGTTTTTTTTTATCTTACTGGTAGCTTGAGTGTTGGTCGCAAAAGGTGGTGGACCTGAAAAGAACGAAAGCTAGTAAAAGCTGTGGTGTTACAGACAGGCCATGCATTTGGGAAAAAAAATTAATAAATAAAATCAAAAGTGTCAAATAAAAAATATAATAATAATTTCATTTTATTTTAAAATAAATACAAAGTCTCAGTTTTTAAAAGTAATGAAGTTGTCATGATTATGGACAGGGACTGTTACCCACCAGCCACCACACCTCAATGAACTATGTTACCTTCTTGACAAAATCTGAATGTTCGCACATTTTGTAATAGTTTTGTACGAGTCCCCCGGTTGTCCTAATGGTTAAAAAAATTAATCTCAAAATCATATAACAAGTGTTGAAAAGGGGTAAAAAAAAAAAAAACATGCAAAAGATGTTGGAAAATGTAATAATATCCTGGAGGATATTCTCAAGTAGAACAGGCATTTTAAGTGCTGAAGACAAGCAAGGGACTCATGAAAAACACAAAACCATATCAATGTAACAACAAAATGGTAATAATCAAGTATATGTAAACTCCTGAACTGTTTAGTTTTTGTTTGTTTTTCATGTCACCTTACTGCACAGTCATCCTTACAGTACATGGTCTCTTTCATAAACTTGTTTAAGGATGCTGACATTGCATGTACCTGTGACCTTTATTGTTTCCATGTTGTTTATACTGTGTATTTTTAGTGTGTATTGAATCAGTGTTATGTAGACGTCTCTTACTAGTAGTATCGGTGTACCAGAAGTGCCATGCACCTAAAATAAATAAATAAAGAGTTTGCTTTAAAAATAGTGAAGTTAGAATAGTGACTCTTTCCTACCAGCCAAATGTTTTTCTGGCAAACATTGTGATTAACAATTTAAAATGCATGCATTTTCTTTTTATTAAAATATTCTTAAATTCTGTAGTCATACATTTCCAAAGCTTTACATTTCTATAAATAATATATCTACAGCGGGGAAAATAAGTATTTGACAGATCATCTTTTTTATCAGTAAGGGGATTTGGGCTATTGACACAAAGTTTCCACCAGATGTAGCCATCAAGCCAAATATTGAATTCATACAAAGAAATCATAACATTTAAGTATACAAGTTGAGTCATAATAAATAAAGTAAAACAGGGAATAAGTATTGAACACAAGAAGATAACAAAGTGCAAACTGGCATAGAAAGCCAGGAGATCACCTTAAATCTGTCAGTATTAAGAGAGAAACCCTGCCCCCTATCAATACTAATTGATATCAGCTGCTTTAGTCCTAATTGATGGCCTATAAAGGCTTCTCATTACCCAGGAAGCACACAGGAAAGACTTCATGATGGGTAAAAGCACAGAACTCTTTTAATATCTTAAAATCGTAAACTTAATCGTTGAAAAGCATTTTGATGGGAATGGTTATAGGTGCATTTTCAGAATGCTGAATGTTCCTGTGAGCACTGTGGGGGCCATTTTCCGGAAATGGAAAGAGCATTAGCCAAGAACAACTCGGGCAGAACTTTAGGAAGACCTTGCATCAGCAGGTACTGTTTCAAAGAAAACTATAAGCAATGCACTGAACCGCCATGGCATTCATGCACGCTCACCACGCAAAAACAAAAAGCATGTTGAGGCTCGGTTAAAGTTTGCGAAAGAGTATTTGGAGAAGCCTGTGGATTATTGGGAGACTATAGTATAGTCAGATAAAAGCAAAATTTAACTTTTTGACAGTCATTCTACACACCATGTCTGGAGAAAAAATGGCACTGCCCACCACCCCAAGAACACCATACCAACAGTTAGGTTTGAAAATCTGCTGCCATCTACCAGAAAGCAGGACATGAAAAGAGGGTGGACATTTCAGCAAGACAATGATCCCAAACACAAGTCCAAGGAAACAATGAAGTGGTTTCAAAGAAAGAAAATCAAGTTGCTTGAATGGCCCAGTCAATCACCTGACCTAAATCACATAGAAAATCTATGGAGAGAACTGAAGATCAAAGTTCATAAAAGAGGCCCAAGGAACCCTCAATAATTTAAAGACCATTTGTGTGGAAGAATGGGCCAGAATCACTCCTGAGCAATGCAGACGACTGGTCTCTCCATACAAGAGGCATCTAGAAGCTGTAATCACCAACAAAGGCTTTTCTACAAAGTATTAAATAAAGTGTGTTCAATACTTATTCCCTGTGTCATTTCACTTTATTTATTCTGACTCAACTTGTATACTTAAATGTTCTGATTTCTTTGTATGAATTCAATATTTGGCTTGATGGCTACATCTGGTACATCAAAATTTTTTGTCAATAGACCACTTAGAAATCCCCTTACTGATAAGAATGCTGATGTGTCAAATACTTATTTTCCCCGCTGTACATGCATACTATTTTGTTTATAAATTGTTTTTTTTTTGGTAAAATGGCAACAATGTAACTCCTGCCCACTCGATATTTGAATCATTATCCTGTCCCCACTTATAGAATTTGTGCTTTTTTGTACACTTCATTAATTTTACATATGCAAATAACTCTACAGTGGGGCCAATGCAGCATTATCCAGATAAATTCAATAAACACAGTTCTATTTATATTCTATTTCTATCAACATGTTTACATCTTGAACAGTCG
Source organism: Silurus lanzhouensis (assembly GCA_039877035.1). Taxonomy (NCBI): domain Eukaryota; kingdom Metazoa; phylum Chordata; class Actinopteri; order Siluriformes; family Siluridae; genus Silurus; species Silurus lanzhouensis. The sequence continues at coordinate 931,566 of JBCEWE010000253.1, read as the reverse complement.
TAAGAAGCATTTGTCCATTTCATGCTGTTTGAATGTGTATGTGACAAAAATTAGAATTTTGGGTTTTCATTAGCTGTTAGCAATAATCATCAAAATAAAAAAATAAAATAAAATAAACACTTGAAAAATATTAGTCTGTGTGTAACGAATCTATATAATTAGTTTCACATTTTGTCTTTTCCACTTTTGACTGCAGGGGGCACACAAAAAATTCAAAGCACACAAACCTTAATCTCACTCTCTTTCTATCTCTCACACACACACACACACACACACACACACACACATACACACACACACACACAAATACAATCACAAATACACAAACACAAGAAAACTTCAATTGTTTCTTTAAATATCCGTGGTTGCAGTTGGTGAAAGGGAAGGGCTTGTGGGCACCAGAGAGCTGATCCGGGTTAATATGCAGTCAGATCTTGGCCCCGACCAGATAACATAAAGATGTACACACCAAAAATACACATACTCACAGACAAGTATGCACAACTGAAACAGAACTGTATTCTCTGCCATAAAATGTGAAAAGACCCAACTCTATTACAATAGCTGTTTAATCATGTGTAACTGTGTAAAATGCTGGAGATGAAGCAGCACAAGAGATATAAAATGTGCTACAGATAGATGGCTGCTTGTGTATGCATTTATACTATAAGCTCAGAACATATTTATATGTTTTAAGATAATTAACCATTGAGTGAAGATTAATGTTCTTTAGGTGGAAATATTAATAAATTATAATACTATTATATGGGATTTTAATCATTTGATCCACTTTTTCTAGTAATTGGTTAAAATATATTTTGAAGGTAAAGAATCACCTGTTGGTATGCAGTGGATGAGTCCCATCAATACTAAAATGAGAAGAGAAAGATAAAGTACACAATAAAATCTTCAGTGGTTTTCTATTGCGATACAAGACATTTAGAGCAGGGTGGCCTGGTGTGAAGTGGTGTTACTGTTATTATTACAGAATGAAATAATAGCAGCATGTCTCAGTGTTTTATTATTCTAATTCCACAGCAGTTTAGTTGATTAATGAGCATGTCAAAGTTTTTAAATTATTGTCGTGTTTAATGTGATGTAAAACTCAAGATACAAACAACAATATATTATTCTTATCAACAACATTATAATAGTTAAAGTGTTTCGCCTTCATCAGCCAACACTTGATGTGTCAAAAAACATTCAATAGAGAAACTGCAGAGGACAGTCTACCTTTTTTTTACACTCTTAACAAATGTAGTAGAATAAACACCCCCGCAACCTGAACTAATACCAATCATTACAAAGCACTGACCCTCAAACTTAAAAATATTTTTAAATAATCACCTCCTTACAAAAAAAGTGTATCTACAAAAGCAATGCTCTCCACTTTTATATATCACACAATTCAAGACGTATAATATTATGCAAGTACAGGCAATATCACAATATAAATATTTAATAAAGTATCAATAGATACTGCCTACCAATGGATGGCAGTTTAAAGTCAAAAAGTCAGCTTTAATGATTTGATTATGTGAGGAACCAACATGCACCTGCTGATTCAGCATGTTGAATGTTTAATATTTCAGCAAGAAAATAGTCACACAGAACCTGATATCAGGTCTTCGAGACCATTAAATGGTAATAATTTAATCATTAAAAAAAAACACACGGAACATTTACTCACAGAGAATCACACGGAATGGCATGAGATCCATTCTGCCCTACTGATGATTGACTTAATGAGCCGTCACTTCGTGGAAGCCTCAACACTTCCTCTGTGTATCGTGTTTCTAAAGTAAGATCAGACTTTAGATTGTGAGAAAAATAGAGAGGGAGATTGAGAGAAAGAGAAAATGTTGAATTTGAAAATGTTTATTCTAACTATTAGGAATAAAATCAGTATACATTTTTAGATATATACATAGCATAAAATGTTGCCAAATGTTTAACAATGTTTTAAGAGGAAGTACAGAGAGAAAGAAAGAGAGAGAGAGAGAGAGAGAGAGAGAGAGAGAGAGAGAGAGAGAGAGAGAGAGAGAGAGATCTGTGATGGTTCCTGTACTGGTTATACAGTATACTGTCATATAAAAAAACTTATTGGTGTTGGTTGAATAGTAAACATTTCAAGTTTCAAGAGCAAATTGTCATATGTTTAAAACAAATAAAATATTTTGTTACAGCATGCAAATTCTTATGCTGAATATCCTCCAGCAACTTATGACATAAATTATCAAATATATAACATAAAAAAAGGAAATTACTTTCTGCAGAAATAGATTCAGTGGTAGTTCATGTTGTTATTCACATTGTAAAGGGATATATGTGTATATATATATATATATATATATATATATATATATATATATATATATATATATATATACAGTGCCCTCCACAATTATTGGCACCCCTGTTTAAGATGTGGTCGTGGACTTCTAAAAATTATCCTTTTTTTTAAAACAACATAGAACCCAAATGCAAAAAAAGAGAAAAATCCAACCTTTTATTTAAGTACATTACTTTGGTGGTAAAAAAATCACACATTTAGAAAAAAAAAAAAAACTTGAAATCATGTGTGCCACAGTTATTGGCACCCCTGATGTTAATACTTTGTACAACCTCCTTTTGCCAACAAGACAGCACTTAATCTCCTCCTATAACATTTCACAAGATTGGAGAACACAGAGAGAGGGATTTTTGACCATTCTTCTTTGCACAATCTTTCTAGATCATCCAGTGTCCTGGGTCCTCTCTTATGCACTCTTCTCTTTAGCTCGCCCCACAGGTTTTCGATTGGGTTGAGGTCTGGGGACTGAGATGGCCATGGGAGGACCTTGAGTTTGTGACTGCTGAACCACTTTTGTGTAGATTTTGCCACATGTTTTGGATCATTATCCTGCTGAAAGACTCAATGACGACCCATCTTCAGCTTTCTGGCAGAGGCCATCAGGTTTTTATTTAATATATCCTGGTACTTCAAAGCGTTCATAATGCCATGCACCCTAACAAGGTTCCCAGGGCCTTTGGAAGAGAAACAGGCCCACAGCATCACAGATCCTCCACCATACTTCACGGTGGGCATGAGGTGCTTTTCGGCATACTCATCTTTTGTTTTACGCCAGACCCACTTAGAGTGTTTGTTGCCAAAAAGCTCAATCTTAGTCTCATCTGACCAAAGCACACGATCCCAGTTGAAGTCCCAGTACCGCTTAGCAAACTCCAGACGTTTACGTTTGTGAGTGTTAGTGAGAAAAGGCTTTTTCCTTGCATGCCTCCCAAACAGCTTGTTGGCATGTAGAGAGCGTCTGATGGTTGTTTTGGAGACTCTGTGACCCCAAGATGCCACTCTTTGATGCAATTCTGTGACGGTGAGCTTGGGAAATTTTTTTACTTCTCTTACCATCCTCCTCACTGTGCGTTGTGGCAAGATAAACTTGGGACCTCTTCCAGCCTTGTTTGTCACTGTTCCAGTTGTTTTGAACTTCTTAATGATTCCTCTGACTGTAGATACCGGCAAGTTAAGGCGAGTGGCTATTTTCTTGTAGCCATTGCCTGACTTATGAAGGTCGACACACATCTGCCTTACTTGAATGGTGTGTTCTCTTGTCTTTGCCATGTGACAAATGGGTAAGAGAATTAGGCCTCTGTGTCACGTCATATTTATACCCCAGGGAAACAGGAAATCATGAATTACTAATTAAAAGTCCCTAGATACCCTGACCAACCTTAGCAACTACAGAAAAATATATTTAAAAAAAACAATTAAATTTTTCAGAGGAATTGTTAGGGGTGCCAATAATTGTGGCACACATGATTTCAAGTTTTTTTTTTTTTTCTAAATGTGTGATTTTTTTACCACCAAAGTTATGTACTTAAATAAAAGGTTGGATTTTTCTCTTTTTTTGCATTTGGGTTCTATGTTGTTTAAAAAAAAAGGAGAATTTTTAGAAGTCCACGACCACATCTTAAACAGGGGTGCCAATAATTGTGGAGGGCACTGTATATATATATATATGTATGTATGTCTCTGTGCAGATACTCAAGAGGTATGATGTTATTTGCATTGTAATGTGTGTTGTGTAGAAAGGATTGGGGAATAAGTCACCTCTCGGTTTCAGGGAAATTTTGTCTGCAGTAAGGAAAAATACTGATGGCCTGTGGGTAAAATCTGTATTTCAGCCTTGATGTTCTGGCTTTATCACTCCTGTAGCATCTTCCTGACGATAGGAGGCTGTGCCGGCTATAGAGGCTGACACTTGTCCTTAAAGGTGTTAATAGCTTTCCTGCAGACACTGGCTTAATTTGGGATCTCCAGTGTTGGTAAGGCTACTCCAGAAAAGGTTTGAGCAGCACTCACCACCTGCTCTTGATTTCACACCTATAGAAGCCTCTGATGATTTGGCCTGGCATGTTAAATTTTCTTAGCCCCTGCAAGAAGTGCAATGTCATTTCAAGACAGGTGAGCTGTTCAGTGATTGAAACACCAAGGAATCTGAAGCTGCTCACTCACTTGAACTCTCTTTTATTTCAGTACCATTTAGGAATATTTATTTTGGCACCATCTCACTTGGTCAGTAACTTCGGTCCTGTATGCTGACTATTGGTTCAATAAGTGTCGTGTTATCAGTGAATTTGATGATACAGGAATTGTTCAATGAGACTACACATTTGTAAGTGAAAAGAGTGTGTAGATAATAGGGCTCAGCATGCAGCCCTGTGGACTACTTGTTTCCAATTCTACCATGCTGAGGTCTGTCTGTCCACAACACAGTTTCAGAAGGTGGGTTGTACCAGTGGCCGGCCATGCATATGGTACCTGGGCCTACAGTGGGGACTTTCCTGATTTAATCCACTGTTTTAATACCACCACTATCACTTCGCAATTATAGAAACCATCAATACAAAACAAAAACGTAATATAACATTGCGTGTCATTACAAATATGGAGGGTAAATAAAATTTTTACTAAAGCAAGCTCCAAACCTCTACACTACAACTGCAACTGCAACTGTGCCACCTACATCATCTGGAACAGTTTAGAATCAATATTTGTCTAATATCATGAAAAAAACATAAAAAATGTAAATCAAATACAACCTACCTAACAGAGACGCATACACATATAATTTGCACCGCTTCTGAGAGAATGTAAGCCAGTGGTACCGCTCATAGGCATCAGGTCTGAAAGTGGCGAACAAACACTTTCCTCGACTGAGACAAGCTAGCTAGGTTTGGGGTTGGCCGACCTCTCCTCACAATGTCTAGCTTTTTTTTTTTTAAATATTCATTTTTTCAAATATGTCAGAGACCAAATCAATTTATCTTCCTCCATCTGCAAATCGCTACAGATGTGTTTTGCTAGTCAAACTTGGCTGTAACAGTTTTCCTCTGACCAACCAATCAGAGGATTGAAAAATGCTGAAGTTATTCTGGGCCAGCTAGCTGGTTTTGTAAGAGCAAATTTGATATCTAATTGGTTAAAGAAACAGGCCCATTGCTACTATAATCTAAAGGTACAATGGCCAGCACTACTAATTGTTAAGGCCCTGGGCAGATTAGATTGACATGGCAGCACATAGAGGCTGAAATCTCATTGGACAAAAGAAATCTAACATCCACATACTCGTACTGGAAACAGTGCAGCCAAGAGAAACACTACAAAAGTAAAATAATAAACTGTTGGGAATAAATTAATACAATTTTATGAAACAAATATTAGAATTTAAGTTTTAAATGTAAATGTAACTTCTGATAGTGTTTAGGCCAGCAGAGAAGGCCAGCAGGGTGCACTAATTTATACAACTACTGTGAACTTTGGCAGCAACATCAATCTGTGAAACTGTCACAAATTCTACAGTCACATTAGTGGTACACATTTCAGGACATTTTATTATAAGCTGCAGTCATTCTAACCTTCATTGAGTTCAAACTTATTGCATATAATTTCTGAAATTTCACACTTTCAGGATTTTCCTCCAAGAAAAAGAAGTTTATTGGTTATCCAAACCCTGCCTCTGCAATGAGACCAGAGTTACATGAAGAAAGTCTTCCTGTTTCAAAACAGATGTAAGCATGATCCAGCAGAATGCCGACTTTTTATTAACATTGTAAAGGTTAAAGGCTATTTTGCTAGCCTTGCAGTTCATATGAAGTAAATCTATGGTTACAATTGGATACACTAAGTACTATTGTTTTATTTGTGGGACAGCAGAGCAAGAGATTCATATTACCTGCTAAAGGAACTGGCTCACAGGAAATTCAGGACCTGTTCCCATTTGGCTCATTCCAGGTTAGAAACACAGACGATGTTAAATATCATAGCAGACACACATGCACAAACACACACACACACACACCACACACACACACACACAATTTAACAACACATGTTAAGATAGTAAACATTTCTAATAATTAAACAATCAGCAGCTTCCTTTTCATAAAGATTATAAAAGAAAAAGTTGTCTGGAATAAATTTTAACAAATACATTTTTCTCTGACATTTTTTTAAGGTAATTGTATTTTATTATTATTATTATTATTATTATTATTATTATTATTATTATTATTATTATTATTAAATTTCTCCAAAGCTCTTTTAATTTAAAATTGACTCCAGTATTATAAATATTGACTTGTTTATTTATTAACCTTTTGAAATGTACATTGCCATTAACATTTACAAAAATGTATTGCCTGTTGGAGAGATGGTCATGATGGGGACTGGGTGTGTCAGGTTTATACACGATTATACAGCATGCCACTTGCTTTGTTAACAGTGTATCAGAGGTGGGTTACTGACATGCAGAGATGCATATAGGCCAATAAGTGTGTGTTTGCACTGTATGTTTATTTGTGTTTGGGTTGTTGAACTGTAAGCTATAAAAAGCTCTTCATACTTGGCATGTGACCCTTTGCCAGAACAATGCAACCTAAACATGGCTGCCACCAACTACTCATTCAAACTGACACACCGGTTACCACTTTCACACTCCCTGGACTTCTGTTTTTCAGCTTTGTTCTAGCTGATATGACTTTTTATGACCTAGGTTTCGCTTCACATTTTGGATTGGCATGATCTTTATAACCCTCACGTCCATCAACTGTTGTTTGTGGATGGCTGTTCAGAGTTGGGACTTTTTAAAGCATTATTTACACTTATGAAACATGCTTGTAGCATTCTTTGATTCCTTTTCTTCATTATTTAGTCATACATAGTATGGATATTCTTTGTACTATATGCTGCACCAGTCTCAAATCAATCTTTGTAAATCATACAAATAAAAAACTAGTAGCTCAAATCTGAGAGATTACCTTATATAATAATGTGCATTTCTTTTTGACTGTACAACATATATTGCATGCAGCAGCATTATTTTGTAGTTGCAGCCAGTTTTGTTTTCTAAAAAAGCATTAAAAAGCATTTTAATGCAGGTTGTCACTTTTTTCAGTATTTCACGGTAGGAATGTAAGGTCTGAAAGAACCAAGACTGAAGACTGAAGAACAATACTGGAACATTGATAACAGGATATATTATAAATGATAAATAGACACTGACCTTTAAGGGAAACACTGTGTAAGCAAACATTTATCTAATAACTGTTTTTTCTTTTGAGTCATTCTGTTGTTTTTTATTTGAAAGAACAATTAACAAAATAATGTGGTCTCTAATAAAATTAAACAAACAGATCAATCCTGTGTAAAAAGTACATGTTTCTCTTTGTGGTTATAAAGAGCTCAGCTCCAGCTTGTCTGACTGCTTGCACATTATTTTTTTCCTCAATATTTTCTTCCTGCCTTTTTTCTTCTTTCAACTTTTCAGCCACGAGTCAGATTTACATATTTCTATCTCAGAAAAATGTATATTGTTTTGCGTTTCAGGCAAATCTTTGTTTTTTATGGGTCTACCAATCTGTTTGTTCTCCTCTGCTGGCACACAGCTATAGTCAATGCCATGTTGTCTCTGGTGGTGGTTCCTCAAGCTAATGAGATTAACAGACTCTTAACAATGTTTAAACAGGAAGGGTTTGTCCCCTGTGTGAAGAAAGTGTCTGTCCTGGCTAAATGAACGATCACACCCCTCACACTTATAAGGTTTCGCCCCCAATTGTATGTGCAAGTGTCTTTCATATCTGTGAAGGGCGGTAAATTTCCTGTTAAATTTGTCGCATGTGCATTTCTTTTTAACTCTGTGGCTCTTTATATTCATTGCAGGTAATACAATTTTGAAATGCAACCGGTCTATACACAAAGTCTATACACCAAATTACTTTAATAGTGTTCTGAAATGGTTTCTTGGTAAAATCATCAGAAGTATCGTTGTCGAAGGACTCCTCTGAGGAGCTTGGCAGATACTCGTCCGTATCTTTTTTGTTCGCTTTCCCAGCAAGTTCTTCACTTCTGTCCTCATCAATAAATATTGCATTATCTGCACTCACTTTGGTTTCGTCCGAGAAGCTCTGGAAGGTAAAAATCCTTTTTCGAACTGTTTTGAGAAAACTCTGCTTTCTTTCTTAATAAGCTCCTCACCACTGTATTCATGAATGGACATTTCCTTGTCATCCATCAACAGGTCAGAAGACCTGGAGACCTGGAGTTAGTGTTTTCATTGCATATTAGTGCAAGCTTTGAACTCTGTTTCCCATCATTTTTCCCATGTGTTTGCATCAGGAGGCTTAACTCCTCCTCCCTCACATTTTCATCATGTTCCTGTCTAAACGAGGTATAATCCTTAGCAGCCTGTGTGCTGTCTGCAAAAGTTTGGTTTGGAGACTCCTGAGGGGCATGTTACTGCTCAGTTGTCACAGGTATGCTGCCAAATGAGAACCTACAAGCATAGCCACATGGTAGACAATCACCTGAGAATAATAATAATAATAATAATAAAAAAGAATTAATTCAATACATTAATCTATTTCCTGATTAAACAAAAAGCATTTGCTCTCTACTTATTTACCAGAACAATTACAAGAAAAAATTAAAGTGTGTTTTGCTGAGCATTAACATGCTGTCCTGAAATACACTATATTGCCAAAAATATTGGGTCACCTGGTCATAAGTATAGTATGTGAATTTGAACATTGCAATCCACATTTAGTCCCAATTCGCTGTTCTAATTCCCTCTACTCTTTTGGGAAGACGCTCCACTAGATTCTGGAGTGTACTTATGGATATTAAAGTTCATCAGTCATAAGTGCATTATGAAAGGCAGGTACTCGTAAGTGAGGAGGCCTGGAGTGCAGTCAGCGTTCCAATTCATCCCAAAGGTGTTCAGTAGGGATGAGATCAGCGCTCTATAGCAGGCCACTCAAGATCTTCCTCTCAAAAACTGGTAAACCAGATCTTCAAAGAAGCTCACTTTGTGCACAGGGGCTTTGCCAAGGTTAAGTCAATGCAAAAAATGTTTATAGCGTATCTAAAGATATAATCTTACATTCCAGTGCTCATGTTAGTTCTCTCTCTCCAGTGCTCTGTATTGATTAAAGATTTATGATCACAATCTTGATGTCACCCAAATGAGGATGGGTTCCCCTTTTGAGTCTGTTTCCTCCTAAGGTTTCTTCCTCATAACATCTAAGGGAGTTTTTCCTTGCCACAGTAGCCACGGCTGCTCATCAGGGTAAAATAAACATTGTTCACTTTAACTGTTAATTTCTGTAAAGCTGCTTTGAGATAATGTCTGTTGTGAAAAGCGCTATACAAATAAACTTGACTTGACGTACGATAGAATTGAGTGCCTCCAACTTTGTGGTAATGGTTTTGAAAAGAACCACATGTAGAAGGAAAGGTCAGGTGACCCAATACTTTTGACAATATAGTGTACCTTGTTGTTTGGTTTATCAGTTGCCTTAGGGGTCCACTACGGTGGCTGAAAAGTGCAAAACACATTAACAAATTCCGAAAACAAAATAACATCCAAAAACAAAACAACAAATCCAAAAACAAATGAACAAATCCGAAAACAAATGAACAAATCCGAAAACACATTAACAAATCCGAAAACACATTAACAAATCCGAAAACACAACGACAAGTCAGACAAACCGCAAAAGGTAAGTATAGTTTGTGAATGTAAACTTACCGATCATTGGACAAGACACCTGTCAGTCAAGATATACAGGTGAATGACAGGTGTCTTGTCCAATTATCTGAAAGTGGGAAAATACTCTGTGGACTGACGAGGCTAAAGCTAAACTTTTTGGAAGGTGTGTGTCCCATTACGTCTGGTGTAAAAGTAACACCACATTTTAGACCAACAGTAAAATATGGTGGTGGTAGTGTGATGGTATGGGGCTGTTTTGCTGCTTCAGGACCTTGAAGACTTGCTGTGATAAATGGAACCATGAATCCTGAAGGAGAATGTCTGGCCATCTGTTCGTGACCTCAAGCTGAAGCAAACTTGGGTTCTGCAGCAGGACAATGATCCAAAACACACCAGCAAATCCAAAAACAAAAGGAAGACTTTGGAGTGGCCTAGTCAAAATACTATTGATATGCTGTGGCATGACTTTAAAAAGCTGGTTAATGCTTAAAAAGTCTCCAATGTGGCTGACTTACAATTCTGCATAGACGAGTGGACCAAAATTCCTCCAGAGCGCTGCAACAGACTCATTGCAAGTTATCACAAACGCTTGATTGCAGTTGATGATGCTAAGGGTGGCCCAACCAGTTATTAGGTTTAGGGGGAAATACTTTCACACAGGGCCATATAGTTTTGGATTTTGTTTTCCCTCAATAATGAAAACCTTCATTTAAAAAATTGCATGTTGTGTTCACTTGTGCTATCTTTTACTAATATTTGAATTAGTTTGATGATCTGAAACTTTAAAGTGTGACACATGCAAACAAATAAGAAATCAGGAAGGGGGCAAACACTTTTTCACACCACTGTAGAAGGAGAAACTGCCTTCAAATTACAATACATTTCTAAGGATGGTGGATGAGGATTGGTGGAAAAAGATGGGCTACAACCAATAAAATGATCACGTACCGAATGTCAGTAACGCAAGCGCTTAGCAATCACTGACTCTGAAAGTGAAGTGTGTGTGCTTATTTTTTTTCTCTATGCAATGAACATTGTATTAAACTTTGTTCATTTTAACCAGCCTGATCTCTCTGTAATGTTCATTTAGCATTTTTTTTTTTTTTACCACAGTGCTGAACTGTTTTGCTTAGACTTTATTACAAAAAAAAAACTGTTTGATGATCATTAAATGACTATTTTATAAACATTTTGGGTTAAATTTTTGGGGCTCTAGTAGGCACTGACAAATTTAGGATTAAAATGATAAAATAAATATATTGAGGCAGAACACATACAGAATGTTAAAAATGCTAAAATTAGTAACCTTCAGCACGTTTTTTTTACTCCATATAATAAAGATGTGCTAACCAACCTGGTTCACATGACAGTCAAATCCAGAAACACAACATATTACAATATTTATCTACAATTTGTCTACCCTGTCACATATAACAGCATGTACCAACTCTATTTCGACTGGGGCCAAGATTGCATAATCTTGTGGTAACTGTGTCGTTCCAAGCACTGTAAAAGGACAGAGATTTCCAAAAGAGTAAAGTTAAGAAAGCAAATGACAGATTGTTGTATTACTATGCTTGTAAATTTTTAACTGAATTGGCAACTCTGGGGCTTTAGCAATTGTATGAAACCAGTGCAACCTTGTTTAGAAGCCCTTGCCATTAGTTAAAATGGAGAGTGGAGTGGTGTGCAATGATCATTTGCTGCAAAATCTTTTATAAGAATGCTGACAGTGTGCTGCCTCACGACGGAAGCTCGAACAGCCTCAAATTTCTGTGGTGTGCGAGCCACTCAAACACCACCCTGGGGACTTCTTTTAAAAGGCTGAAACCATTTCTTTGAAATTACGCACTGGTAATTACTTAACTTGTAATGATGCCTAAATTCCCTTTGCACAGCACTCTGATGCCACTGCTTCAATTGTAAACACCACAGGGTCACCATTTTCCAGTGCCACCCTGTATTAAGGGAAATATTTTCTGCTGCTTTTCCATTCATTAATTGATGCAATTACTCACTGGCTGCAAACATCTCTAAATTTGTCTTCTTTTTCACACAAATGATTTGCCCAAATATTACTATATTTAGTTTATACACTGACCAACAGTGCATCATGAACAGTTGAACAGTAGCATGGGAGTACCCAATACTGTCATTTGTACAAAACAACCCAGTAGACAACTAAAAACCACACAAGCAAAACCAAACCATGACAGAAAAAACAAACCACAGGGGGCAAACCAAAACCATGGTGGCACACCACAACTGCAAAAGTCTGAAAGCAAAACCAAAGCATCTGCCAATTTAAAATCATAAAAAAAAGCAACACACAATACTAAAATATTTAACAGTATCTCACAACGATAAGTCGGTTGTTACTCAACATCGAGTGCTAGTTGTTTATTGGGCATGTCAGTCTGAGGATGTTTTTTATTAAGACAAATTATGATCCTCAATTACAAATGTTTTCATGTTTTTTAATTATAAAATACATATTATGCAATTTTATCAGTGGCAGGGCATGCATTTCACACTTAGACTTATTAAACTCTTAATACTATCATTATGACACCATGGCTATAGAACCATCAACATTATACAGAAACAGAGTATAACAGAGCATTGCATCCCAGACAGATATCTTAGACAGCGAGACTGAACGCCTTTACTAAAACAAGAAACTTAATCCACATAATTCAACAAGTCTCCTTGCACGCCTTCTAGAAGGCATTGAAATAGCCAAATCGTAAAACTGACTGGTTAAAGCAACAGCTTCAGGCAACATGGATTGTAAGCAATGGGACTTCTGCAGTGTTCACAGTGATGGCTCAGGGTAGACAGAGAATTTTGAACCCGGAAAAACATGATATGATTGATAAAATAAAATGGGATAGAAACAAATAACGAAACTTGCACTCGGGTGCACTGCTCCTAGAAGCAATGTACCCGAGATAAAATCTATGAAATTGCAGAACTACAGAAGCGACAGTGTCAGGATAGTCATGCCAGGCCAGCAGATTGAGAGCAGAAGTGAAGTGTTGCTTATAAAGTCTATAGAGGTTGTTGCACTACCTAATACACATAGATTTCTTTTATTACATATGCGCAAATTTTTATAGATTATTTTGACACAATATTTCACAATATTTACCGGAAATTGTTTTCAATAAGGTCACTTTTCAATTCGAAATGTAGCAATATTTTTAAACATTAACCATGGTAATGGATAACACAATAGTTCCTTAATAGTTAATACCAATATTACTATTACTAATACACATAGTTAAGTTTTATTAATGAGGTGTGTACTGAATTTGTTTATAAAGACATTCAGGTTACATTCACACTCTCTTTTTTTTTTTAAGAGAATGAACTACGGCGACCTGTATATGCAAAAAAACAGGTCACCATAATTCATACTGTTAAGAAATCTGCTTCTGTTTAATCTCCACTGAAACCCACCACTGAAGCTGTTATCTAAGATCACTCTTTTCACCAAAACTAAATGTAAGATAGCGGTTTAGGAGTACCTTCCTGAAGCGTCATCCGTTGAAGTCTGATCCGCTATTGTTGGAGTCCGTAATGATGTTAGACTTGACAATAAAGCAACATGAAATTATTTTCACTGGAGCTGTTTGCAAATGTCAGAGATCCAACATCTTTTTAACCCCGACAAGCTAAACACAGATTTCTTTTGTCTTCAGTTTGATAATGGTCACAGAAAAAACAAAGCAAACTCAGCATCACTTTTGAAACTTTGAGTCTCTCCAGCATTGAAAACGCACAACAATGTTCACGGGTCTTCATTCTTGCCCTTGAATTTTGTATCCTTTTCCTTTTGCAGTCTTATTTTTTTTGAGTGTTATATAATGCAAGCTGATGTCTGTAACAGTTGGAACTGCTGCCTGAACTCCTGTTTGCTCTGTCATTGCTGCTACACAAGTTAGTTATGTTAAATCTGACTTTTTAAAAAATTGTCTGTGGAGATTATATATAGACATAATGTCAGGAATCCACCTGCCACGCTATCTTTTGTGGCTCTCATGCCTCCGCTCTCTCTGGAGCTCCAGGCTTAACCACGCACACCTGGGGCTCGTTGTCTCTCATGCCTCTGCTCTCTCTGGAGCTCCAGGCTTAACCACGCACACCTGGGGCTCATCATCACTCCGCCCCCGCTCCTACATAAGCTCCTCACTCTCACTCACTCCCTTGTTCATTATTGAATGTGTTGGACGTTACGTACTGCTGTATTTTGATGTGTTCAGGGTTCCCGTGCATCTCGGATCAGCTATGCTTCTCCCCTAGCGCACCTCAGACTCTGTTAACCTAAGGACTGTGTGTACTGTACTACTGAATGTACTAGAGAGAAATCCAAATCAAATCAATATTTGGTGGAACCATCTTTTGCTTACAAAACAGCATCAATTATTTTAGGTATACTTGCAATTCAAGGTACAGTATTTGTAGAAACTCAGCAGGTGGGTTGTTCCCAACATCTTGGAGAACTAACCAACAATCTTCTATGCGCTGCCTGAAATCCTTTTGTCTCTTCGTGTAATCCAAGACAGACTCAATGATTTTGTGATCAGAGATCTGTGGGGACCAAACCATAACTTCCAGGACTCTGTTTTTCTCTTCAATAAAGACTTTCAATGACATTGGCTGTATATTGTATGTTGAGAAGAAGAAAGAGTCCTGGAAGGCATGGTTTTGGATTTCACAAGCCTTGATCTTGGTAAAGCGCTTCCAGTGTTTGTATCTGCAGTCATAAACATTTCTTTTGTGCTATGACATGTCTACAAGGTGGCGATTTCACAATTAAGTATTCATATATCTTGGTTATTTTCTTGTTAGTTTAACTTGTTTATTTTTATAATTCAACATTTTTTATAATATGTATATTTGTCTGGGTTTTTGATTTTTCAAGATTTATGTGATATTTTTTTGTTTTGGGTTATATTTATACATATCCCATCATACTTGGTGGTACAGGTCACTTCCTGTTCACCGCATGCAAGAAAAAGCCACGATGAGCATTGAAAGCGGCTATGCTTATTGTTAAGAAGATATGTTTAATTAAAATAAGTTTGTGCAAGAAGTTACCACTCTTAGTCTACAAGCAGGCAAAGTGGTATGTAAGTTTATTTTCTGTTTTTTGTCTAAATTTAATGTTTTTCTTTGTAACAATGTATTTTGTATATTTATCCTTTTTATTCAGTTCTACGGTGTTGATGTCGGTGTAAATACTACTGTGATGTCGGTGTTAATGTCAAGCTTAATAAACATCAGTGAAAGAACCTCGGCCTTCGGATTGTGACTAAGGGCGACATAGTGTTAATTCTTGTTTTACTTAGTTTCTGGTCGTGAAATCGTTTGGAAGTGCAGCACAGTTTCTTGCCTGCACAACATGAATCTCTTATGCCTGAACTCTTAATGGGTTCCACCAAGTTTCATCCCCCCCCCCGACCACGTGATCACTGCTTTCACTATAAAAGCAGTTCACTACTTATTGTGTGGCGTGAGCACCTCCTAGTGGAACTGACACATATACAGTGTACTCCAATCGTTCAAATTCTTTTTTTTTTCTGAAAAATCTACACTCAGTACCACATAATGACAAAGTGAAAACATAATTCTAGAGGTGTCTGTAACCTTGGATGGGGACTGAAAAAAAAATAAAAAATACACATTTTTAAGACTTCTGTTTTTAGTTTGTTATTATGAAGTACTGAGTGTACATTAATAAGAAAAAAATAATTTCCAATGATTGTAGTATCAGGCTGCAGCATAAAAAATAAAAAAAAGGAAAGAGGCTCTGAATACTTTTCAAATGCACTATATATACCCTGGCAGAAGGCCACACACACGCACACACACACACACACACACACACACACACACCCCACTGTGTGCATTATGTGTGCATTGTGTCATCAATTACAGCACATTTAAACTTGGAGTACATGAATCCATTAATCTGGGCACATAACATGACCTGTCTTAACACTACATTATGTATTTCAAGTCAAGAGTTAAGAGAGAAGTATTTCTTATCATATTGAATAAACTGGCATAATTAAACTGTTTTAATTTACAGTAATTATAAAAATTCAACTAGCGGATGTGATCTATAAGAAAATAGTGTTTCACTCCTGTTTCTTCTGTATTTTGTCCTTAGGAGTTTCTCATTATTGAAATGCTGACCCATATTCATGTGAAGCTGAGAATGTAGCACTGCAGTTCCCAAATGAGAAACTCCAGCACCACAGAGTAAA
Organism: Silurus lanzhouensis; assembly: GCA_039877035.1. Classification (NCBI taxonomy): domain Eukaryota; kingdom Metazoa; phylum Chordata; class Actinopteri; order Siluriformes; family Siluridae; genus Silurus; species Silurus lanzhouensis. The sequence continues at coordinate 915,242 of JBCEWE010000253.1, read as the reverse complement.
CTCCCTGTCAGCTTGTTCACAGTAAATCTTTCAGTTCAGACACACCTCTTTATTTCACAAGGCCATTGTTTAGACCAGGAACAGGAAGTTCAGTCTGTGGTACAGGAGTTTCTGTCGTGTGTGATAAAGCTCTGCTCCAGTACCTGAAACATCTCACATTAACTCATTTTATGACTGTCAGGGTTCAAAACATTGTAATGTGGACAGATTTCCTTAAATAATGCATTTTGCTGTTGGTTAACAGTAACAGTAGATGTTAACAATAGTTTTTATTCAGCACTTATCTTTTTTCATAGTTAGATTTGTAGACATAAAAAATGTGGGTGCACTCTTTAAGACATAATCTTTCTTAATAAACAGTGTATGTGTCATGTATGTACTTTCATAAATATGCTTTCTTTAACCTGTGCTGTAATATGAATCTGTAATATTATATTTTATATTTATACTGATCAGAAGACCAGATCATTTCCCTTCCCGAGCCCAAAACCAGAGAGGATTTCCTGCAATGTAAGAAAACTTTATTTTATTTTACTATTAAAGTACAGTAAAAGAAAAATAACATATTCTAGCATGTTATAAAGCTGGGGTCATAGCTCAGGGTCAGTCATAATGCAATGTCCCTGAAGCAGAGAGAATTAAAGGCTTTGGTTGATGCAAGATGCAAATTATAAGACATACACATTCAGAATCTGTCGTAAAAAGCATTTCACTGCACTGTATGTATGTGGATGTAACAAATAAAATTTGAATTGAATTGAATTGGACGAGGCAGTTGGCCTTATCACCTGAATTCTAATCAGTATCCAGATTATAAGATGCAAATTATAAGACATACACATTCAGAATCTTACACAGACACTTTCTTTCAGATATTGCTGGTCTAAGATGTTTAGTTTTTTCACAGAAATTATGCCTGTCAGCTCATGCTGGAGCCCAACATACTGGGAGGTTGAGTGGAGCTGATTTGAAATAATGTTGTCATATAAAAGCATTATCAGAAAGAGAACAGGTAAAGAGTTTGCGTTTGGGAACAATGATCAGTCTTGGAGTTTATATTGTTCTCCCCTAAGATGTTAATTTTGGCACATTGAGAAACAAACTAAAATCTCCAAAAGAAAACACGCCTCTAGAATAGGAGTGTATGTTGACTATAGGGCAGGATCCTTATCCTACTACAGCATCTCTGACAAGATTCCACAGAGACCAACCAACATACATTACCCAGGGTTTTATGGGGGTTTTTTTCAGGATCAATAGTAAAGCTTTTACAAGCATCACTTTAAAAAGTGGCTCTGGCCTTATGTAGTGTTTACATATTGAAATAATGCACATGTTACTGCAATAAATAAATTTTGTAAAATATAATGAGTTTAAAATAAACTAAAGTAAAGGAACTGTGATTTGAAAGTGTCACGATAATGAGTTGGATGTACTCTTCTGAACATATGTCAGATTTTAGCTAATGATTCATTATGGTTCATGAGTTTTAGTCATTGATGAATGTGCTGTACTTCTTATGAAGTATGTGATGAAGAGCATGTGATCAGTTTTTTTTATTTATTTTTTTAAGTGCAAACAAAGAAAAATATTTTACTAACTGAGTTGAATGAGGGGGTTATCTGATATTTGTAAAAGTAATGAAGTCTTTGTGTGTCACTATATAAATGTAATCATGTAAAAAAGATTTCATCTTGTAGAATTAAATGTTAGAATTAAAATCACATCCAGAGGCATGTTTCAAATTAATTTGTGAACATAAATGATCTGGGATAAAGAGCTCATGTAGAAATGATCTATAGTGTTGCAAATGGCACATGTAAAAATATATATTTGTCCTAAGAAAAAAAATCACATTTACATCAATGTTTTGCGTAAAAAATCTATCAAACAAAACATTATGAAAATTATGGTGGTGGACAGATGGCAGGGAAAAAGGTGAATATACAGAAACAACATGCACTTAACATGCAGTTAAGTGTATTGATTATAGTTTTGGTTCTTATGATAGTTTATGTGCATAGATTTATTTTTTCTATTTATATGTGTAGAACATACTAACTACCATTTTGTGTAGAATCAGATTTATCTAATGGTTTGTTCTTGGATTTAAACTTTCATAAGTGTTCTCTACTTCTTATGAACCAGTGCAGGAATCATGGTCAGAGTGATTTTTTGAAATGTCCAAAAGCAGGATTATCCAGCAGCAAATGATGTGTATTTAAAGATGATCTTTTTCTCATCAGCTTTAATGTTTGATGAATGTTTTTTTAGATTATGTCGAAGCAAATAAACAACAAACACTCTCCAAATATAAATAAAAAAAGTAGACTGTGTGAATAGTGTGATAAGATTCAAAGTTTTACATATACTGTAAATGCAAGATGATAGACACAATTTCACCACAAATAAAATAATAGTAATAATAATAATAATAATAATAATAATAATAATAATAATAATTTAAAAAGGAAAAAGCAAAACTGCATATTGGAGTTGATGTAATTCAACTTTCTCTTGCTTCTTCTTTGTAATATACAGTATTGCTTTTATCTTCCAGGATGTTATGTGTTTAGTGGTGAAATAAGATGTTGTAACAAAAAAATTCCATTCAGATTTTTTTAAGCCTCATTACAGTTCCATTACTGTAACACTTTTTTTTCACAACTAATTTATTCTGACTTTTTTTGCACTTACAGCATAAATCTTATTCACTTAAATCTCAGATTTTTAAAATGACCACTTCATTTACTCGTTCATTCATTTATTCATCAGAAAGAGCGATCTGATTTTGGTTTCGCAATTACATTTCTATAAAATTGCCAATTTTTGTGCTGACAAGCATAATTTGGTGGTTAGTTAATGTGTTTCCTTTTACAAATTTACCGCAGCTTCCTAAAATTTCCCATTTGTATTATGTTGTCACTTTGAAGGTAAGAAATTAATGCTGAAGCCAGTTGTTTTAGAACATTGAACCCATTTTGCAGATAAAGGCAGAGAGGAATCTGTAATCTGAAAGTGTCACATGTTCTTGTTTATTTTAACAATCTTTAAAAACAAGTTGTTAGATTAATAAATAGACTAAAATAAATCATAATTATTGCTTAGTGAGCCTTTGATATACTAATTCATGTTTTGCACTCTTAGTGTTCTTTGCCAATTTTAACGTTTCACATTCTGATTCTGCCTGCTGATTTGGACTGTTTGCCTGTTTATAAAATGTTTGTTCTGTTAACAGTGCTTGCATTCATTTCTGCCACTGAGAAGAAAAAAAAATGGAAATCCCATTCACTAAAATGGAATCCCTAAAATGGAATCCCATTCACTTCTCACCTCTAGTTTTTACATGTGTATACACAAATGTATACACAATGTATTGAAAATGCTAGTTTAAGTTAGGTATACCTTCCTCAGTAAGTACATCTAACCTTCCTAAGTCAGTACATCTAACTAGTCATCATGAGTTTGTTTAAAGTTAAAAAGGGTGTTGAGTGAACTTTAAGAAATGAGTAGAGAGAACTACAGACCTGAAGTTCGGTAAACTCAAAAAAGCTTTGCAGCAAATAACCTTAATTATTTAAGTTGGTTCAACTTAATTTTCTACTTTTAATTTACAGCTTTAAATCTTGCATTCAAACTTCTTCCACAAATTCCTGTATGGCTTTCACATAAAAAATTAACCACAGAGATTGCAAAACATACTGTAAACACAATAAAAAAAGACTCATTTTTACAAAAAAAATATTTATTTGACAATTATGACAAGCGACACATTTTCTGTCAACATGAACTGCAAAAATTTTACTCAGATATAGTTCCACTCCAGTTATCAAAATAAAATAAATATAAAATAAAAAAATTTAAAGGACAAAAGAGAGGCAAGCTTGTAAAGCGCTGGAGTAAAACAACACAAATGCTTTTAAAGTCTTCTTCTTTTTTCGGCTGCTCCTATTAGGGGTCGCCACAGCGGATCATCCGTCTCCATACCACCCTGTCCTCTATATCTGCCTCTTTCACACCAACTACCTGCATGTCTTCTCTCACCACATCCTGAACCTCCTCCTTGGCCTTCCTCTTTTCCTCCTACCTGGTGGCTCCATCCTCAGCATTCTCCTACCAATATAATTCATGTCCCTCCTCTGCACATGTCCAAACCATCTCAATCTCGCCTCCCTCACCTTGTCACCAAAACGTCCAACATGCGCTGTCCCTCTATTTAAACTCATTTCTAATCTTGTCCATCCTCGTCACTCCCAACGAAAACCTCAACATCTTACAAATGCTTTTAAAGTAATGCACAATTTTTCTTAAAGTGGCAGAATAACAATCTTAAAATGCAGCAGCAATAAACAAGCAGTTTCAACACATGCGCTAGAGCAATCAAGTATTACAACTGTTAAAAACAAAACTTTAAAGTCATAAAACCATACATTAAAACTCGAAACTGACTTTGGCATATGTTGTACTGTTATACAGCTACTGAACACACAGGAAGAAATCAGTACTTGCACTTTGATTAGCCATATGAACTGCAGCTACTTTAACAATTTGTTTTTGAAAGACTGGACTCTTGAAGAGCACTGTGTCAAATGTGTTTTTAACGCACCTAAAGTTTTAAAAGTGCTGATGCATTCAGCATACAAGCAAGGATGCTGCCAGGATCGCCCTCGATAGTGCCGAAGCCTGTAGTGTTTCAAGAGGAGCTCTCTGCTACTGTAGGCAAATCTGCAAAGCTTACACAGCATTCCAAAACTATAGAAACAAAAACAGTTTGACATGTGCAGAGTTACAATCCAACTTAATTGATATTAATTGTTGAAAACACAACATAAATATTACATACAAAAAAAATAGAATATTCGCTGAATTAAAATCAAAGCAAAATAATAATGCAAAATTACATTTAACTAGTTAAATGTTGATAAGAAGAGCCATGCTAAAAAAGCTAAGCTCCTGAAATACTAGACATTTGCTGATAATTCAACATGATTAAATATTTTCTGTCTTTTAGACCAGATGTTATGTAAAGCACATTATGTTGTACATACAGAAATAGAAATAGTCACATAGTTAACAAGGTTAGGAATACCCTATAACTTACTTACATGTAAAATGCTGTTTTTCACTTAACAATACTAACTTACAATAGTAACGACTTTCCTTCTTGATACTGTAATGGTATTCATTCAGGTAGATAGGATTTTTTCCCCCAAGTAGTACTTTGTTTTGTGGCGTAGCTGGATGATCAATAATCACATGTTTTGCATTAACGTTAGCCAAAACTGATTTACAGAAACAAAACGCGGACGGTGAAATAAAACTGACCAGCTGGCAGAGGATTTTGCCTGGTCTTAAAGCCTTCCTCTAATGCAAATCAAGCAAAAATTTATTTGAAAAGAAAGATTCATTCTCAGTTTAGCATTTGTAATTCGCATTAGGTGTATAACTGTGTATCATATGGCTTTCGTATGCTTCTTTAATGACTTAAATACCAGAGATTCTATTAACTTCACCCACAACACACTTCTTCTTCTTCTTCTTTCGGCTGCTCCCATTAGGGGTCGCCACAGCGGATCATCCGTCTCCACACCACCCTGTCCTCTACATCTGCCTCTTTCACACCAACTACCTGCATGTCTTCCCTCACCACATCCATGAACCTCCTCCTTGGCCTTCCTCTTTTCCTCCTACCTGGTGGCTCCATCCTCAGCATTCTTCTACCAATATAATTCAAGTCCCTCCTTTGCACATGTCCAAACCATCTCAATCTCGCCTCCCTCACCTTGTCACCAAAACATCCTACATGCGCTGTCCCTCTAATAAACTCATTTCTAATCTTGTCTATCCTTGTCACTCCCAACGAAAACCTTAACATCTTCAGTTCTGCTACCTCCAGCTCCACCTTCTGTCTTTTACTCAATGCCACTGTCTCTAAACCATACAACATCGCAGGTCTCACCACAGTCCTATAAACTTTCCCTTTCATTCTTGCAGATACCCTACTATCACAAATCACTCCTGTCACTCTTCTCCACCCACTCCACCCTGCCTGCACTCTTTTCTTTACTTCTCTAACACAATCTCCATTACTTTGCACTGTTGACCCCAGGTACCTGAACTCCTCCACCTTCTCCAGCTCTTCTCCCTGCAACCGCATCACTCCACTGCCCTTCCTCTCATTCACACACATGTATTCTGTCTTACTCCTACTGAGTTTCATTCCCCTTCTCTCCAGCGCATATCTCCACCTCTCCAGGCTCTTCTCAACCTGCTCCATACTCTCACCACAAATCACAATATCATCCGCAAACATCATAGTCCAGGGAGACTCCTGTCTGACCTCGTCCGTCAACCTGTCCATCACCACTGCAAACAGGAAAGGGCTCAGGGCCGATCCCTGATGCAGTCCAACCTTCACCCTGAACCAGTCTGTCATACCTACTGCACACTTCACTGCCGTCACACTGTCCTCATACATGTCCTGCACCACCCTCACATACTTCTCTGACACACCAGACTTCCTCATACAATACCACAACTCCTCTCTTGGCACTCTGTCATACGCTTTCTCTAAATCCACAAATACACAATGCAATTCCTTCTGTCCTTCTCTATACTTCTCCATCAACATCCTCAAAGCAAATAAGGCATCTGTGGTGCTCTTTCTCGGCATGAAACCATACTGTTGCTCACAGATGGTCACCTCTTCTCTCAGCCTGGCTTCCACTACTCTTTCCCATAACTTCATGGTGTGACTGATCAACTTAATTCCCCTGTAGTTACTGCAAGACTGCACATCTCCTTTATGCTTAAAGATCGGTACCAGCACACTTCTTCTCCATTCCTCAGGCATCTTCTCACCTTCCAAAATCCTGTTAAACAATCTGGTCAAAAACTCCACTGCCATCTCTCCTAAACATCTCCACGCTTCTACCGGTATGTCATCTGGTCCAACCGACTTTCCACTCTTCATCCTCTTAATTGCTGCTCTCACTTCCTCCTTACTAATCCTATCTACATCCTGCTTCACCAACTCCACATCGTCCAACCTTCTCTCTCTCTGATTTTCCTCATTCATCAGCTGCTCAAAATACTCCCTCCACCTTCTCAACACACTCTCCTCACTAGTCAACACATTTCCTTCTCCATCCTTTACTGCTCTAACTTGCAGTACATCCTTCCCAGCTCGGTCCCTCTGCCTGGCCAATCGGTATAAATCCTTTTCTCCTTCCTTAGTGTCCAACCTCTCATACAGCTCCTCATATGCCTTTTCCTTGGCATTCGCCACATCCCTCTTTACCTGCTGCCGCATCTCCTTGTACTCCTGCCTACTTTTCTCATCCCTCTGTCTATCCCACTTCTGTTTTGCCAACCTCTTTCTCCTTATGCTCTCCTGCACTTCCTCATTCCACCACCACGTCTCCTTGTCTTGCTTTCTATTTCCAGATGTAACACCAAGTACTTTTCTAGCTGCCTCCCTCATCACTCCTGCAGTATTTGCCCAATCATCCAACACCTCTTCAACACCACCGAGCCTCTGTCTGACCTCTTCCCTGAACCTCACACTACACTCTTCCTCCTTCAGTTTCCACCATCTTATTCTTCTTTCAGTCCTCACTCTCCTTCTCTTCTTTTTCGCCTCCAAAACCATCCTACAGACCACCATCCGATGCTGTCTAGCTACACTGTCCCCTGCCAACACCTTACAGTCTCCAATCTCCTTCAGGTTGCATCTTCTGCATAGCACATAGTCCACCTGCGTGCACCTTCCTCCACTCTTATACGTCACCCTATGATCCTCCTTCTTCTTAAAATAAGTGTTCACCACTGCCATTTCCATCCTTTTAGCAAAATCTACCACCATCTGCCCTTCCACATTCCTCTCCTTAAAACCATACCTACCCATCACCTCCTCATCACCTCTGTTCCCTTCACCTACATGCCCATTAAAGTCTGCCCCAATCACCAACCGTTCTTTCCTAGGTACACCATCTACCACTTCATCTAACTCACTCCAGAATTTTTCCTTCTCCTCCATCTCACAGCCAACCTGTGGAGCATAGGCACTGATGACATTTATCATCATCCCTTCAACTTCCACCTTCACGTTCATCACCCTATCAGAAACTCTCTTCACCTCCACTACACTCTTACTGTACTCTTCCTTCAGAATCACCCCTACACCATTTCTCTTTCCATCCACACCATGATAAAACAGTTTAAACCCACCTCCAATGTTCCTGGCCTTACTCCCTTTCCACTTGGTCTCCTGAACACACAGCATATCTACCTTTCTCCTCTCCATCATATCAGCTATCTCTCTCCCTTTACCCATCATAGTACCAACATTTAAAGTACCAACCCGAACCTCCACTCTCCTACTCTTCTTCTTTCCCTGCCGTCTCTGTAGACGTCTTCCTCCTCTCCTTCTCCTCCTTCGGCCAACAGTAGCCCAATTTCCAACGGTACCCTGTCGGCTAACGATACCTGTGGCGGTCGTTGTTAACCCGGGCCTCGACCGATCCGGTATGAAATTCTCATTTGTGATCCGCATATTTGATTTGGCACATGTTTTACGCTGGATGCCCTTCCTAACGCAACCCTCCCCATTTACCCGGGCTTGGGACCGGCACTAAGAGTGCACTGGCTTGTGCATCCATAATGGCTGGGTTAACTTCACCCACAACACACAATCCATTTAAATACAGTTTATTGTAATAACTATAACTTACACAATAAAATCGTGTATTTTGATACATTTAATTCAAATTTTACAAAGTGAACTGAACATAACCTTCAAATGAAGCAAGTTAGCTGTCTGAGCTCATTGGAAAATATATATTGGAACATTCCAATACATTTTACTTTAAGCATTTGTGTAATATATTTAGGTTATTTTCGATAATACAGCTAAAATAAAGTTTAAATGAACCAGAGAACGTCCAGCCCCTTCTAAAATGCAAATGATGAGGGGAAACCCTGTGCAAAATGCTTCAGAAACAGACAGAAATGACAGGAAGTGAAACGCTTGAATGAAAAAAATCTAAATATTACATTTGCCCAACTTAATTGTTTATTTTCATTAGACAGAATAGTAGTAAAAATGCAATTAGATTTTTTTATATGTAAACTCAACACTGTGCTTAAAGATTTGCCAACTGAACTTATAATTATAAACTGTTTTTTTACAGTGTAGCATGTCATCTGTTTTTCACGCAGAAAAAGAAAAGTGTGAATGTCCGCATGTGTGTGTGTGTGTGTGTGTGTGTGTGTGTGTGTGTGTGTGTGTGTGTGTGTGTGTGTGTGTGTGTGAAATGTGATATACAAAATAAAAGTGTACATTTAGTACAAACAGGGTTTTAAATCCCAACCCATTCCCACAACCAGTTTCCACATCACCACCTCTTCACCATTTTTTCTGCTCCTACGATAACGCTTTAACCATTAAAGTCCCACATTTCTGGTGATGTCCACATCATAGATTGTTGCAGCAATTCTCTGAAACGGACTAATGAATGGAAACACTGAAAATTGGAGAAAGTCAAGACAGAAGGGAGAGAGAGGGCGGACAAAAGCAACAACAGAAACATTTACATGCCAATGCAGCAGGTCTTTAAATATTATTATTTTTTTTATCATTTTTGCATTTGTATTATCTTTATCAGTTCCTTGTTGTGTATTTATGATATTATAGGCTTATTCTGCGTATGTTAATATTTTGATGAAAGAGCCATTACGTATCATTTATCACTGGATTAGAAACAAGTTTCTTATACGAAGGGAAATTAAATTAACTTATACACAGCAAACATATATTTACACAACACAACACCAGCATGTTAGACCACATATTAACTGCTAGTGCCAGCAATCCTGATTCTGTCTGCTTTTTTTCATCCTTCTCTTTTCTAGTATTCCAGGTTTTATTTTGGACACTGTGCGCATCATAATTTTAATTTCTTATTCTGCCAGCCTTTTATATACGCAGTCACTCTTTTCCCACACTCACCATGCCCCCAACACACAGACACTCCCGCCCTTTCTCTCTCTCTCTCTCTCTCTCTCTCTCTCTCTCTCTCTCTCTCTCTCTCTCCCAAAAAAAATTATTATTTATTTATTTTTGTTTATTATTATTATTATTATTATTTATTTTATTTTTTTTTACTGGATATTATTTACATGTGCATTGTGCACATTTTTCCGTAATTGTCCCAAATTTCTGATATAATAAAATGGCATTGCATTTCAGCTTTATATGAGATCCTGGCAGCATATCTTGTCAACCTTTAATCAACTATTAAATCTAATAGAAAACAAACTTCTCTTGATTCAGTTGTTGAAAAAAATATTCATTTTTGATCAACCAAATTCTAGTGGCATAGCGGTGGGCTTCAAACAACAAAAGAATAACCACTTACAACAGAAAGGAAGTGTATTTGTGTGTGTAAGAACACAGGAAGAGGAATGGTTTTAACACAGATAACTGATCAGTCAGTTGTTTCTCAGTGTGACAGGATGGCACTTCATTCACTTGTGATAATCTGTAAGTAAATTGTTTAAATATTTGAAATTGTTTGAATGGAGCCTAAAGTGATTAGGATAATCTAAGATTAGGACATTATCTAGAATTCAGCTGGATGTCTTAGTAGTATCAGTGTATTTCTATATAATTTGTTTCATTTTGGTTAATATGTTAGGTTAATCTAAGGGTTAGATTTTTGTGTGGAATAAAGATAAATGTGTGTTTTAGTGTGCATTTTTATAGAATGCACATGTACTGAATAGAGTTTGTTGGACTGAATTTATTGTTTATTTAATATCTAATCAGTGTAATGAGTAATTGCCTAGTTAAGTTTCATACTAATCATAGGTTTTGGTGGCAGAGATTAAATGTGAAACATGTGATGGTATTAAATCATTGTGATGGCGGGTCAGGTATATAGGATTGTCTTGGTGTATAGATGAGTGTAGTGTATGGTCTGCCTAATTATTAATAAAATGTTTTTTTTTGTTTGTTTGTTTTCAGTATTAGTTTTGTCATTTTTTGTCTTCTGTAGATACAGACATTTTAAACAAATGTTGTTTTTTTTTTCCATTTAGGAAAAGTGTAGGTATAGGATTGAGAGTCAATTCAGATAGGGATGGGGTAGCTCAATGGTTAAGAATGTTGGCCTTCTGATTAAAGGGTCATGAGTTCAAATACTAACACGGCCCTCAAGTGCTTGGCTGTATCAATAAGATAATTGAAATACTCTGAATATATATATATATATATATATATATATATATTATATATATATATATATATACAGTGGAACCCGGTTATTTTGCCCTCGGTTACCTCGACAACCCTATTAAGTCGACGTTTTTGAAGTGGAACCGGCAAATTCTCGCTTTTTCTACGCATTTTTTATCGGTTATGTCGCGGAACCCTAATATCTCGAGCACAAGGGGGGAAAAATTTTAGAAATTTTAACGTCAGTTATGTGGATCGGCGCTGTGCAGCCGCAGAAGAACTCGCGAAAGTGGCAGAAAAATCAAACCTTACAGATACTACAGGTGTTTGTATTGTATACTGGTGAATCTCTGCTGTTAGTAAGTGCACATATGCATTTTTTTGTTAAATGTTATGCGATGAACGCGAGCGCGGTGCTCCCGGCTTCAACTCCTTACCGAGCGTGCGCGCTCGGTAAGTTTGAGACTTTTCTGTCCCTCGTTTTTTGGTTTCGGGTTCGGTTTTGGATCTTACGTTTTTTTTTTTTTCCGCTGCGCGCCGTGCCGCCGATCGCAGTAATTTCGAATCCTCCCCCCCCCTCTCTCTCTCTCTCTCTCCCCCTCGGCATCACGGACGTAAGTTTTTTCGGACACTTTGCTTTGTGTGTTTGTGCGGATTACTTCAGCCTGATGGTCATAAGTTTTTGAGCGATCTGTGTGTTTATAATGTTGGAGAATATAATAAAGGTTTGTATGGAGAATGGATGGTGGTTTGTATTGTATACTGGTGAATCTCTGCTGTTAGTTGGTGCACTTATGCCTTTTGTTGTTAACAAGTATGTACATTTTTATAGCATGACTTCATCAAACAAATTGCGGCAACGCTGTTGTGTAAAAACCCTCCAAAAACACGTGCATGCACATTCTCATTTATTAACGCACATCATGTACATGAAGAAATTTCAAGCACGTTAATATATTGCCGCCATTTTGCTTTTCGTTTATCTCGATCATCGGTTACCTCAATGCTTTTTGGCGACCCCCTACGACATCGACATAACCGGGTTCCACTGTATATATATATGTATATATATATATATATATATATATATACATATATATATATATATATATATATATATATATATATATTAGGAAATAAACATTTGAACACCAGTTAGTTGTGCCAAATAACAATTATCCTATTGATACAACCGAGCACTTGAGGGCGTTGGTAGTATTTCAACTCATGACCTTTTGATCATAAGGTGGTATATATACTCTAGTATATTTACCCTAGCACTCAGTATTTATTGTGACATATTTTCCAGCACATTAAACATTCCTAACTTGTGTGTATAAGTTTTTTAATCCTTATATGACACCTCATCCTGTATTGCACCATAGATTTTGTGCCAACATGTTCTTTTATCTTGTGAAAGAGAAGCAAGTGATGTAATTTTAAGATTCGGATTAGCAGGTTAAATTATATATGAGACATTAAATAGTTGAGCTAAGGTTCAACTGATATATAGTATAAGGCACTGTTCATGTTTGTCTTCTTATACTAAAAAAATAAATGTGTTACATCATAATATTTGTTCCTTTTCCCTTTTAGTGCTTTTTTCACTGATCCGAGTTGGACAAGCTAAAGGTGCTTTATTTATATGTTACCTGTGTGGTGTACATGTTAAATATATCTCTTAAGGTGAAGAAGGTTGTGTTTGTAGGTTGTTCTGCAGAATTTAAGATATTTACATTAACAGTGTGTGTGTTTGCTTTTTAACTTTTCCTGCAGTTAAACCAGTTCTGTCTGTGCAGCCGAATTCACCCCAAATATTCAGAGGAGAGACGGTTACACTCACATGTACTATTCCAGGAGGAAGTGAACTGTACCGCTGGTACAGAGATGATATTCATGTTCATGACTCTGTTGAAAATGTCTTCACTATACAAATGTTTCAAAGTTACAAATACAAATGTTATGGGTTCTATAGTCTGATGTCAGCAACACCATGGAGTAATAAAGTGACTCTCACAGTAATAGGTACATGTCAAATCTTACACTCATGTGACAAGCACTAATACACATAGACACACCACATAAGTCAAACATCTGATATTGAATCAGTGTTATTTGTAATGATTGTGGTTTTTTTGTTGTTGTTTATAAGGCCTTAATCCTTTTTTCTGGACCATGTTAAATCAAATAAAAGTAAAATTGCCTATACTATACTACTGCTCAAAATTAGTAATTGTTGTAACTGTACATATGTATTTGTTGTAACTGTACAGAGAGACCAAAAGCTGTTGTGACTCTGCAGCCTGATGGACAGATATTCAGGGGAGAGAAAGTCACTTTCACATGTGAAATACGAGGACATGCAAACACTGAGTGGATGTACAACTGGTATAAAGATGATGTCCATCTTTTCTCCTTCAGTGGAATTGGGGAATATTCGTTTAATGCTAAAGACTTTAACAATGGAAAATACACCTGCAGAGGACAGAGAAAAAGTGACTTTCAGACCTCAGAAACCAGCAACGCTGTTACACTCACTGTGTCAGGTGTGTGTCCGTGTGTGTGTGTGTGTGTGTGTGTGTGTGTGTGTGTGTGTGTGTGTGTGTGTGTGTGTGTGTGTGTGTGGGTGTGTGTGAGGGTTTGTGGGTGGTTGGTTGTGTCATTATTTAGGTATAAGAAAATGTTTTGCAGGGTATCACTGTAAAAGTGTAGTAGGGATTATTGTGTTAAGCATCTCGAGCAAAGAGTATGAATTATGAGTTTTATTAATTTCTAACAGAAAAACTTAAACCTGAACTCACATCTGACCTTAAAGAAGCTGCACTGACAGGAAACTCAGTGACTCTGTACTGTACACTGAAGCTGCAGTCTGCTGGATGGAAGTTTTACTGGAGAAAATACAAGCAGTGGCCTGAGACTGAGACTGAAACACACTCCTACACCATCACATCAGTTAATGTCTCTGATGGAGGTAGGTACAGATGCAGAGCTGGAAGAGGAAACCAAGTCTACTACACACACTACAGTGATGCACTCTGGGTAAATGTTACTGGTGAGTCACAAAGTCTGCAATGTTTAAAAATATATATTTAAAATAGTTTTAAGCACATTCAAATAACTGAAGTTTTTTGAAAACACTAAAGTCTTATAGTGACTTAATAATGCATCCTTTTTAACCAATAACAAAACCACATAAATAAAACAATGTTGAAAAATATTGCAAAATATTTTCACTTCTTAATGGACTTTGAGTAATACTGTATTATTACTAATTACAGTAGTATCAGAACTGTGTTAAAAACAGTGTGTATTTGTGGGCTGTTAATAACAAGATTATGTTTCTGCAGAGAATCTTAAGCCTGTGGTGATCATAAGACCTGATAATCATGTGTTCAGAGGAGAGACTGTGACTTTCAGATGTGAAATACAGGGAGGAGGAGACACTGAGTGGCAGTACAGCTGGTATAAGAATAATAACCCATTATACCACAATACACAGGAGTTCAGCCTCAACTCAGTTAGACATGAAGACAGCGGTAAATACACCTGTAGAGGACTGAGAAGCAGTGACACTCAGATATCAGAGATCAGTGATGCTGGTATTCTCACTGTATCAGGTGTGTTTTTTATTTATTTATTTTGTTATTAATTATATGTAACAAGATCTCCCTGTATTAATTTATTTTTTTCCACATTTGTTGTCCATCAGAAACAGCGGAGGCAGTCGTGAGTGTGTCTCCACAGAGTTGGCTGACTGAAGGAGACTCAGTGACTCTAAACTGTGAGATTAAATCCTCCTCTACAGGCTGGACATTCAGCTGGTACACAGATGTTCTCTACAGAGACAGTCAGGGTTCCTACAGGTACAGAACAGAGCTTCTCTCAGACAGCAGCAGAGGATCTGGAGGCTCCTACACTCTCAGTCCTGTTACTCTGAACCACACAGGAGTTTATATGTGCAGAGCAGGGAGAGGAGAACAAGTCTTTTACTCACAGTACAGCAAAGAACAGCCACTGTGGATTACTGGTGAGAAATAAGTCAGCAATATTGGGTTTAATTTGAGCAATGGATGAATGTATGAATGAAAGAATCAATAAACATACAGTGAAAATATTACATATTTAATATACAGTGGAACCTCAGATTATGAATTTAATTCGTTCTGGACAACCAAAAATATTACTTTAAAAATAAAAATAAAGCCAATATTCACTAATATTATTTACTTTTAACATTTTATATTGAAATCATACCAAATAAAAACATATAAGAGAGGAAAACTTTATCTTTACTGGGTACTTTACCTTTGAGAAGACTCGCTGCTGGCATGATGGAGACAACGTTCATAGAAGGGGGAGGAGGAATAGTTATTGTTGGGAAGGAGAATCTCCTTCCATTATGATATTGGGCAGACTGTCACCCGAATCATTGTCATCACTTCTCTTTTTAGATTCACTTTGCTGGGTGGCGATATGAAAAGAACCAACTTGCCTGCGATTTTTTGGCGCGTGACGTTCGGATGTTCGTATCCCGAAATTTTGTTCGTAACCAGGGGCAAAGATTTTGACGAACTGCGATTCGTAACCTGAATTATACGAATTTTTTTTTTTATATTAAATGTTAAAAGAATTAAACACATTTAGTAGTAGTCAGGGCTACATTTTTTATAATGAAGCTGTGACCCTGAAATTTTCATATATGATATATTAGGTGAAATAATGAAAAAGCACAAGAGGAGGAATTGGCAGAAAATTAGTCAGTCTGTATGTTTTTTTTTTTTCTTGTTGGTGAATATAAGGCCTTAATTTTTCTTCTGACTCAAGTAAAAAAATATTAGATTTGAGTCGATTTGATTCAACTTTATTGTATTTGTGCAAGGTACATGTTCAGATGTTAAATGAGGGTATGGTCCATATGTACAGGGTGAGAGTGATTAATGTAAAGAATGTGCAGTAGGTAATAAGATATGGTATATATAGTAATATACAATATAACTTTGCAAGATGTGCAACGGATAACATGTCAAGAAGATAACGTGTTCAATAACAGGATATACATACAGTATATACATACAAAAATAAGAGTGCAATGCAACACTACTACCCAACATTTTTAGCATTTGTTAAATGTACAGATGTATTTGTTGTAACCGTACAGAGAGACCAAAAGCCATTCTAACTCTGCAGACTGATGGACATATATTCAGTGGAGAGTCTTTCACACTTTGCACAGATACAAGACATGCAGACAGTGAGTGGACATACAACTGGTGTAATGATGATGTCAGGATGTTTGCCAACATTTTCACAATATCCAAAATTCACAGCGGCTCTGTGGTTTAATACCTGTCACTGCACAACTCGCATCTCACCAATAAAACCGACAAGTACTGAGTAACAATCCTGGTCAGATTGAATTCTGTGAGATATGTGTGTGAAACTAGAGCATGCACCCACACAACTCAATCCGATGGAAAAATCTAATTTGCTGCCATATAATATTATGTAATGTCTATATTAATGTGTTCATATTTTTAGCTCTTAAGTGAGGATGTGTAAATCAGGCGAATTAGCACAAAATAGTATATTTTTATACACTGTCTAATCAAGGCAATCAAAAGTTACGTTTTTGATTCTACATATATTAATGAACTGTACAGAGACAAGAGCATTATAATAAAATCTATATACTTTTTAATCTTAAAGAAACATAAATTATATCTGAGTTTCAGGTGAATCTCCTCCAGTGTCTCTGATCATTAATCCCAGCAGATCTCAACACTTTACTTCTGCTTCTCTCTCACTGATCTGTGAGGACCAGACAAACTCTACTGGATGGACAGTGAGACGATACACACACAATGAGACATGGTTTGATTGTTCATCAGTTTCAGGATGTAACATCAGCCCTCTCGATATATCACACACTGGTGTTTACTGGTGTCAGTCTGAATCTGGAGAATGCAGTAATCCTGTCAACATCACAGTGCACAGTGAGTCTTTAATGTTCTCATCGTTAATGAACTGGACTAAAGATAATGCCCTTTAAGTCTTCCCAAATTTTGCTGTAACCAAAACATCATACTTACATATGCATATGAGCAAATTTTACCTTTGACACAATTCTGTCCATTGTGCTCCACTCCCTTTTAAGTGTAGAAGTTTTAAAATTCCCTGTCTTAAAATCAGCTCTGTGTTTTACATAATATCTGTATTCAGTTTCCTCCTTCTGTTTTCAACAGATGGTGATGTGATCCTAGACAGTCCTGTCCATCCTGCGACTGTTGGGCGTCCCCTGACTTTAAACTGTTTATATCGCAAAACAACAATTCCAGCTTCTGGTGTAGATTTCTATAAAAATGATTCGGTCATCCAGAGCAAGACTGCAGGAGAGATGTTTATTCATAGTGTCTCAAAGTCAGATGAAGGTTTCTACCACTGTAAACACCCCGAGAGAGGAGAGTCACCAAAAAGCTGGATTTCAGTCAACTATCAAAGTATTTGATTCCTTTTATAACAATAATATTTTAATTGTGTCCTACTAGTTCTACTGTGTCTAGTACTGCTACTACTACTACTACTAATAATAATAGTAATAATAATAATAATAATAATATTAATAATAATAAATCTGCTCAATCTTTTTTCAGTGAATCTGGTCTTGAGAACGACTAACAATGTGATATATCACACTCTAATATTATATTAAGTGTAAGGGTGAGGCCATTTATTGCTTTATGTGTGCAAGTAGTTTCAGTCGTGTGATGCTCTATGAGATGGTAACCAGTGTTAATGATAAAGTACACATTTAATGTGTGCTTGGTGTGACTACAAAATACAGCAAATCTATTTTTAAACATGCTCATGTCTATATAAAATTCTACAGGAAAGGTTTCGGAAACTAAAGGGGTAAATTAAAGAAAAATTATTAAATCATGAAGCCATATTTCAGCATCTTTCGGACAAAGTAATACGTGTTGAACGCAAAGAGTGTTAAATGCAGAGCTGCTAAAAAGAAATGTCACTTGTTGACAGTTTCCAAATACAGAGTTAAAATAAAGAAATAGGCATCTGCATTAGCAGAATGTAGCAGATTATTGCTGACTCTTTGAAAAGCATTGTTAGTAAAGAAAGAAAATATGAATATATTTGTATATAAGCTGTAATAGATTAATAGTAATCAATCCCATGGATGTAAATGGAATATAAAAAAAATTGTGTCTATTACTATGTGCATTAGTGTCAAATTCAGGTTTTTGTGAATTGTACTGGCTGCAGCATTTTTGACTTTTTCTTTCTATAGTCTCAGGTTCTGGGTTTGGTATTGATAAAGTAGCTGTTGCTGTTGGAGTGAGTTCAGCTTTGCTGTTCATCATCCTCTTACTGATCCTGCTGTGGTACTGTTGGCACAAATCCAGCAAAGGTAATCATCATTAGTTTTCACTAGGGCTGTCAATCGAATAACTATATAATCGTGATTAATCGCATGATTGTCATGAGTTGACTTGTGGTTAAACGTGTTTGAAGTTATGTAAATCATGAGGACACATGGACAAATCACAGTTTCCACACGGACGGTTTCAAATGCCAGATGTGTGCATTATGGCGGATTCATGTCTTAATTTGCCAAGTCTTATTATTTTCTTTTTACTCATGCATGTATGTTGATAAATAAGCTGTAAATGTTAACATATAAAGTGATATTCAGTAATGCATACTAACCTCCAATAATTAAGAACCATTGTCTTTGTCCTAGTTGAAAAGCTAGTCTAGTAAAGCTAAGTACAGTTAAATGTTCAATAAATACATTAATTGTGTATATTTAATATATTTCCATACATTTCAGCTATAGACACACTCCTGTACAAAAAAATATTTTAGATAAAGTATTATAATAATTATTATAATTTAAGAAATAAAGTAACATTTGTTTTGTAATACAGAAAAGAACAAAGAAATGCAGCAGAGCAGCAATCTGACCCCAGATCAAAACCCGGGAGGGGAGAACTCTCAGTCAGGTTACACGCCATTTAAATCTGTTTAGACAATAAATAAATAAATGGTATTTCAATATAAATTTATGTTTTGATAAATTAATAATTTTTCTTGCTTACTTTATAATTCTGAATTTTTTCCTGTAGAAAATGTGCACATTTATGCCACTGTGGAAAATGCCAGTAAAAGTGAGTAAAATCTTTTCAGTTCACATCAAATATTCCACTTACACTAGATTATCGCTAAGTGGTTAATGCAGTACATCTCCTGTAGTGATTAACACAGTACTGTGTGATTAGGCGATGCTGCAGCTGAGCCCAATGGGGCTGTTTACGCACAGGTCATGAAGAAAGACAAAAATACAAAAGGTGAAGTATTTTACAAAGATTTGTACAGCGCTTTACATGTGGTTATTTAGTTCTGTTCTCTGTCACTGCAGATGATGAAGATGCTGAACCCGGTGATGTGACCTATATTGAGCTTAAACATAAGCCACAGAACGAAGCAAGTAAAAATCAAGGTACAGCAATAAAATCATATCCATTCGTTTTTAATGACTTCTGACTCATTGACCAATTAATTTAATTCATGTCTATTCGGATGGGTTGCAGCTGATTGTGGACATTAATTCACGGTTTCTTGTTTCCACTTAGTGAAGGCCATTGTAGAAGCTGATACTGTTTACTCGGAGCTGAAGCAGAACACATAGGTAAGATAACGTTTATTTACAAATCACAAAAATATTAATTGAGAAATGCATAAAGAAATCTTAGAATTGTATAAAAACATTGCTTGTATAAATAAAACATTTGTTATGAGTATATCTAATCTAACAGAGTGCAGCTGTATAAGATGAAATGACAATTTTTACAGTATATGTGTGTGTGTGTGAAAAAAAAGCTGGTTGCAGTCATGGGTGTTGTACACATGAGTCCAGGTTCTTGTCATAGTTCTTGGTGTTCTTCTGGATGAAGGCCTGTATTGCCTGCTGGAGAGACATCTTCTCATTCTCTTTGTGTTGGTTTGAGTGAAAGCACTACCCAGGCCACAGCAGTTTGCATGTTTGGATGGCTGAGGTCCTTGGTTCAGCAGCACTTGCTGTAGGTTTACTGCAGGTCAGGGAGCTTAGTGCAGATGGCAACGCAGCTGAATGAATCAGCCTCTTGAAAACGTATTGGTTAGAGATATTCAGAGAGATCATTTGTAATATGCATGTATGAATATAGAAATAGGTTTTATGGTAAAAATCACCTCCAACAATCCCTCTTTCTGTTACTGCAAGCCTCGTTAGCTACATGGGTCATTAAGTAATTATTGTGGAAGGGAATCACCTCACAAAAAAATATTCTATAGCAGTGCTATGTGTGAGGAGTTAGGGTTAGGGTTAATGCACCTTCCATGTTAGTGGTAGTGGTCACTGCACCTTTCACGTCATGTGATTATTGTGCGTAAGAGTTTAATGGTGGTTCATGAATATGTATTTCTCTTGGGTGCATTGCTTCAAGGAGCAGCACCACCATGGATCAGCACCTGCACCCTTTATTTTTTACATTAACTCTATGTTGCTCTATGTTATATATTGCTAAAGCTGTAGTAAAGTGCACAAACTCAAATATATTCATGTGCATTTAATATCTTTATTTCATTCCACAGTGGCTGACAGAGTTCAAGACAATTATTTGGTCGCATTTAAACTTATTTACTTATTTAAGTTTTTTACATTTTTGCAAGTTTTTTACATTTTTACATTTTACATTTAAACGCATTTACAAGATGGACTTTTAAAAAAAAAAAGTTAGACATACAGCAGTGAAAAAAGTTCAGCTAAACAGTTCAAAACATTTTTATTGAATATTTATACATGTTTTTTGTCCTGTCAATTTTGCACAAAAAGCATACAATTTGCCTTGAGTTTAAATCCCCAGGAAAATTTAAATGCACAGAAAAAAATTTATAATGTTAAGATTAATGCTTCTGCTAGAGAAGATTTATGCAGGTGGTGCAGCTTTGTCTGCAATAAATATTTTTTTCTTTAATTTTTTTTTCTATTTCTTACCACCAGATGTCACCAGAGTGTTCCCAAGTCCCTGGTTAGCTCCTATTGTTTCCACCTTTTGCATTGTGGACTTTTTGTTGCTCCGCTATCTTGTTGGACATTTTGGATTTTTATTTTTGCTGTTTTCCTGGTATATGCCTTTTGGACTTAATAATAAAATATAAATGTTTCATCATTTCCAAGCCTGTTTCTGCATTTCTGCACAAATCACTATCCATGTTAGTCAAATATGACATCACTTAGTATCAACTGCTATCATATGACACAATTGTGTGTCTATAAATCTGTACATGGGGCTTTTTTTCTTGCTGAATCATGCATCATTTCCACTTCTTAGCTAATGCGTTGCGTGTGTGTGGTTTGTGTGTGGTCTTAAATATGTGGCCATAAATAAAAGTACATATTACCACATAGTTGCTTAATTTAGGGCTAATGCAAGAGCATAAGCCTTAATTCGTAAGTGCCTAAAAGCTGTTACACAGGAAATTTCCAAAACGTGTCATACATTGGTATTTATTTAACAAGCATTTAAGTCCAGTTAAATCTGAGGTAAAAAAAAAAAAATCTTTAAACCAGTAATTCTTATTTCCATTAAGATGTATAGTAGCAGTAACAGGCAATTCTGAGGTATTTTGCACCAAATGTATATTTATTTTTGAATATACATCCTGGTATCCTGTTTACTATTCAAATCTAGTTTGTGTTTGTTTATGTAAAAATCTAATTGTTCATGGTGCACCTTAATACAGCAAATGAATGTCACAGCATGCTTACTTCTCCTTTTAACATTGAAAGATGTCATGGAAGAATTGCAGCCAAAAAGGACATTTCTATGACCTGGACACGTGGGTAAGCGACTTGACTATGCACAAAATCAATGGCAGCAGGTGAGGCAAGTACATTGTCAAAGGGCTGGAGAGCAGTACAAAAAAATGAGTGCCTGTAGGCAACAGTGAAATGAGGTAGAGAAAGGTTGTAGCTCAGTGGTTAAGGCATTGGCCTCTGGATTGGAAGGTCAAAGGTTCAAATCCAAGCCCCACCAAGCTTTTACTCCTGGGACCTTGAGCAAGGTCCTTAATCCTCAACTGATCAGCTGTAAGTCACTCTGGATAAAGGTGTCTGCTAAAATGCTGTAAATATTTCCTGCATGTACGGGGTGACATTTTTGCAAACAGAGATTTGGTCAGGATTATTGTATCCTCAATGCTGAGTAATACAGGGCGGATACTTTTCCATCATGCAATATAACCAGGGAAGCGTCTGATTGTCCCCAAATTTATTCTCCAGCAGGAAAAAATCCTAAACCTACAGCCAATATCATTAAGAATTGTCATCAGCAAAAAATAAATAAATAAATAAATAAATAAATAAATAAATAAATAAATAAATAAAAATCCTGGAAACAATAGTTTAGGCCCCTACAAAGCCCTGATCACATCAATGACTCTATATGGGATTGCATGAAAAGACAGAAAGATCTGAGGCACAAAAAAAGTGCAACTATACCTCGAATTCATTTACTTTACATTTTGTTTGTTGCTAAAAAAGAAACTAACATTTTTTATTTCTGTAAGCATTTTTTCTTCAAGGATTTTTTTTTTACAACTGCCTAAAACATGTGCACAGAAATTAATAAATACATTTTTCTTTTATGTAGCTCTGGAATTAAATAAAGCTTTGTTTGTTATTTATTTTTGAAGACATAATGTACAGAAGAGTTAGGAGTTGCATAGAATGGTAAATCTACTCTACTACAACCAAAACATACTGTAGGTCTTTCTCTCTTCCCTCTGTGAACACAGGTAGTGTAGGGCCTTACTCGTTCATCAGTGTGGTAGATGAAGTTCAGTTTACTTTGTGTGATTATCTGTGAGTAAATGTTTTCTTTGGGTTTTCATTAGAAAGAAAGGTAAATTGAATATTTGTTGATATATAGTGTTATGTAATGTGTTGTGTGGAAATTGTCTACAGTTTATCCATATCAGCTGTGTTACAAAAATGCTTTCATTTTGATTACTAGGTTTAAGGTAAGGGTTAGATTTATATGTAGAGTAGTATTAAAAAATGCTTTAATAATTATAGCATTGTGAGGGCCTTATCTGAAAACACACACTGTTTCATGTAAAACAAATAGAAGTAAGTGTAGTGATTTAAAACTTGAAACCTAGAACAAATTTTGCTAACTAGACATTGTTCACCTGAATTTTGATTTATTACACAACTGCGCAACATTTACAACAAAAATCTGCAGCAGATCTGTACAATGAAAACTTCCATCTCAACTAAAATTGACAATCAGCAGCTTTCAAGGCCCCTAAATGTTCACTAATAATCCTGTTCAGAACAATGCTGTGAAATATCTGAAAGACAAATTACTGATCTCATCTCTTTCTTCATTATACAAATTAATTTGTTTAACAACATTTTTTTAATAAACTGTACATAAAAAGAGAATTATAATAAAATGATGAAACTTTTGAATCATAATGAAATCTCAATTATGTGATTTTCAGGTGAATCTCCTCCAGTTTCTCTGATCATCAATCCCAGCAGTCAACACTTTACTGCTGACACTCTCTCACTGAGCTGTGACAATTTCTGTTTAAACTTTAAATGATTTGTAACATTCCTAACCATCCCAGTCTGACATGCAGTGAAATCCTCATTACCACTGTTCTGTTACAAGTAAAAGTATATAGAAATAGAATAAAGAAAACATAAAAGAATACAAAATTAAATAAAGGAAGTTAATTATATGTTTCATCTTATAAAAATAGAATATAATTGCAGTGAACTAACAAAATAAAATATTCAATAAAAAGAGAAATACAAATATAAACAAAGTAAGAGTTTTTTTTTTTCTTTTGAGTGTTCAATAATACAATAAAAGTACTATAACCACTACATTTAAAAGGTATCAGATTTTCAGTTACATCCCATCATACGTTCCTCACAATTATATTTTAAAATGTATTGTAATACAAAAAAATTTAGGAAACCGTTCCTGTCTAGTTAATAGAAAATAATTATAATGAAAAAAATGTTGATGTAGATGAAACACAAGTCATATTTTAAACTCTTACTGGCTAAAGCAGCATGTGGTGTGACGAACCAGGAGGTTATGCAGCTCACAGTTAGGCGCAATTAGCTTGTTTTCAGCGCGTGCTAACTGGACTTTGTTTACAAAAAAAAAAAAAAAAAAAAGGAAAAAATAGACAGTCAAAAGAGTTGTTTTATCAGAGATTTGCATGAAGCAGCGATGTGGAAAATATTCTTAGGGCCGGAGTAACAACAGGGACTTGGAGATCTGCATGGAGATGCTATTTTACATCTGAAAGTTACAGTATATCTCCCTTTACAGTTTTATACAATTGTATAGGTTTTATTGCCTGTTTGTTTTTATAAGAGAAATGTTTTAAAAGTGTGTGTGTGTGTGTGTGTGTGTGTGCGTGCGTGGTGTGTGTGTGTGTGTGTGTGTGTGTGTGTGTGTGTGTGTGTGTGTACAACAAAACCCTTTAATGTTCAGTCATTCATTTCTATGCAGACTGTATGAATAGAGTATGAATGGGCACCTGAGTTTAGCAGTTGGATCCAAGCAGGGGGAGGAAGAAAATCATCAGACATAGTCTCAGATAAATGTTTGTAGGAATCTCATTTGTTATGAAAATCTTCATAAAATTTGAAATTTAAATTCATGAGACATGTGGCTTTCAACCCAGTACTTTTCTGGATTGCTCCAGGACTGATTTCATGTATTTATATATGAAAAAAAAAAATCAATTCAGGAAAAAATGTTCACCCTACTTCTATAACTTTTTATAACTGATCTTTTTATGCAATATCAACTTTGAAAGTTCATTAAAGCTTAAAGTGTCTTCTTTTTTGAAAATATTTAAATTGTGTATGTAGCACATTTTTATCAGGAACTTTTAACATTTAAAGTTAGGTAGAGCATTTTCAGCTGTAACTCCCAAAATCTGTGCCGAAGTTTTACTTACTGTTGTGGGATTGCAAGTTAGAGTTCTAGTAATGTTACAGCTATCCTTGTCAAGTATTATAAACTAATAAAGGAGGGAAGTGAAAGAGGGCAGATGGAACCTTCCTCTAAAAAAAAATGTAATGCTGTCTTTTACTCAACTTGCAAAGTCTGCAAGACTACCCCAAGTTGCTGAGTTGAAATTGCAAGCTGAGGTTTAGGATTGAGAAACACTTTGGTGAATCATGATCATGGTCACAATATTTAATAAAGATTCAACCTTAGTAACTAAAAATAAAATGAAATGTCTCATCCGCATAGGGTGGGGCAGCCCAAAAAGATGACGCAAACACATATGCCCGCCCAGAAATGAACACCGTGTGCACAGAAGATCCTGACAGAAAGCTGGGGCAATATTGCTATAATTATTAAAATATATTTTATATATTATTATATATTAACTATATTTTCATATCACTCGTAAATATTCAACCCCTTAGAAATTTAGCAGTTGGCAGGGTCGTAAAAAATAAAAAAAATAAAAAAAAATAAAAAAAAAAATACAAATATATATATATATATATATATATATATATTATATATATATATATATATATATATATATATATATATATATATATATATATATATACTGTACTTGCACACACAATGCTGAAAATGTCATGTGAACATAATCATATAATCATGTGACAAAATCACATGAACATAAAAGGAACCCCATTGTGAAAACAAATAACATGAAAAATTTATCATATAAGAAAATCTAGTAAACTCGAAAATGAAAAGTATGCATTTTTATGACTGCTATATTTTGTGTAGACAGAGAAGTAAAGAAGTCACGTAAACATCAAATGCAGCTGCACTTTCTTGCTATTACAAACAATATTTTAAATCACACGCTGGGGTTTCAATATGTTTATAAAAAAAATTACATTTCCATATTGTGACTAGCAGAAGAACTGCTTCTCAGCCTTATAGGACATTCTGACAGTGTGTCCACTTATTTTTTCTATTTCTGAATGACATTAAACTTGAAAACTAACACAAGACACTCAGGAACTGAATAAAGTTCTGCTTTG
Source organism: Silurus lanzhouensis (assembly GCA_039877035.1). Taxonomy (NCBI): domain Eukaryota; kingdom Metazoa; phylum Chordata; class Actinopteri; order Siluriformes; family Siluridae; genus Silurus; species Silurus lanzhouensis. The sequence goes on along the minus strand of JBCEWE010000253.1, from coordinate 888,879 downwards.
TAAATTGATATTTATTGTTGTGATTTTCTGAATCCCTATATTTTGTGTCTATGTAGAAATAACACGTCTACTTGAACCAGAAGTCTTTCACTCTTTCCTCTGTGAACACAGGAAGTTAATGGGCTGTAACACAGGCCACTGATCAGTCAGGCATACATTAGTGTGACAGGATGGAGCTCCATCCACTCTACTTTAGGATTTGTGAGTATACATTTCTATTTGTCTTAATTTGAGTAAGTGAGGATTAAAATATTGTTCAAATGTGGTCTATTTTCCTATGTGCTGAGATTAATATAGCATTAGAACAATGTGTAAATTTTACACATTTTAGTCATATCAGTGAAATAAATGTATTTCATTTCAATTGCTGAGGTTAAGGTAAGTGTTAGATTAATATGTAGAGTAATATTAATAAGCACAAATAATAATTATGTCAGTAGGAGGCCGTTACAAATATATTGAAACAAATGTATGTGTAATTAACTAGGAAATGTGATTTGGAAGTGTTATGTCTATCTAATCACAGTGATGAGTTATGTACTCTTGTGAGCATGGATCAGGTTTTAGCTTGAATGTTCTTTTCTTCTTACTAAGTATGTAATGAAGATTTCTTGATCAGAATGTTTACTTTTAAAATTATGATGAAAAAGGATAAAGGTAATGTAACAATTTATTATTATTATTTTTGATAAATAGGAGCTAGTAAATGTCTCTGTGTATGTTCTCAGTGACAGTGCTATTTATCAGATATGTTATTTAAAATGACTTGAATGTCTTTAGGGTATTTAGTCTCCAATTAAGTGGCTGCACCAATGTATCCAATCATCAAAACTATTATTATTATTATTATTATTTTCTTAGAGCTTGTTTAACTGGGCTGCCACTAACTACCCATTATATACTGAGCATACTTTTTTTTGCCATATATATATATATATATATATATATATATATATATATATATATATATATATATATATACAGTGCCCTCCACAATTATTGGCACCCCTGTTTAAGATGTGGTCATGGACATCTAAAAATTCTCCTTTTTTTTTTTAAACAACATAGAACCCAAATGCAAAAAAAGAGAAAAATCCAACCTTTTATTTAAGTACATTACTTTGGTGGTAAAAAAATCACACATTTAGAAAGAAAAAAAAAACTTGAAATCATGTGTGCCACAATTATTGGCACCCCTGATGTTAATACTTTGTACAACCTCCTTTTGCCAACAAGACAGCACTTAATCTCCTCCTATAACATTTCACAAGATTGGAGAACACAGAGAGAGGGATTTTTGACCATTCTTCTTTGCACAATCTTTCTAGATCATCCAGTGTCCTGGGTCCTCTCTTATGCACTCTTCTCTTTAGCTCGCCCCACAGGTTTTCGATTGGGTTGAGGTCTGGGGACTGAGATGGCCATGGGAGGACCTTGAGTTTGTGACTGCTGAACCACTTTTGTGTAGATTTTGCCACATGTTTTGGATCATTATCCTGCTGAAAGACCCAATGACGACCCATCTTCAGCTTTCTGGCAGAGGCCATCAGGTTTTTATTTAAAATATCCTGGTACTTCAAAGCGTTCATAATGCCATGCACCCTAACAAGGTTCCCAGGGCCTTTGGAAGAGAAACAGGCCCACAGCATCACAGATCCTCCACCATACTTCGCGGTGGGCATGAGGTGCTTTTCGGCATACTCATTCGCCAGACCCACTTAGAGTGTTTGTTGCCAAAAAGCTCAATCTTAGTCTCATCTGACCAAAGCACACGATCCCAGTTGAAGTCCCAGTACCGCTTAGCAAACTCCAGACGTTTACGTTTGTGAGTGTTAGTGAGAAAAGGCTTTTTCCTTGCATGCCTCCCAAACAGCTTGTTGGCATGTAGAGAGCGTCTGATGGTTGTTTTGGAGACTCTGTGACCCCAAGATGCCACTCTTTGATGCAATTCTGTGACGGTGAGCTTGGAAATTTTTTTTACTTCTCTTACCATCCTCCTCACTGTGCGTTGTGGCAAGATAAACTTGGGACCTCTTCCAGCCTTGTTTGTCACTGTTCCAGTTGTTTTAAACTTCTTAATGATTCCTCTGACTGCAGATACCGGCAAGTTAAGGCGAGTGGCTATTTTCTTGTAGCCATTGCCTGACTTATGAAGGTCGACACACATCTGCCTTACTTGAATGGTGTGTTCTCTTGTCTTTGCCATGTTGACAAATAGGTGAGAGAATTAGGCCTCTGTGTCACGTCATATTTATACCCCAGGGAAACAGGAAATCATGAATTACTAATTAAAAGTCCCTAGATACCCTGACCAACCTTAGCAACTACAGAAAAATATATATATAAAAAAAAAATTACATTTTTCAGAGGAATTGTTAGGGGTGCCAATAATTGTGGCACACATGATTTCAAGTTTTTTTTTTTTTCTAAATGTGTGATTTTTTTTACCACCAAAGTAATGTACTTAAATGAAAGGTTGGATTTTTCTCTTTTTTTGCATTTGGGTTCTATGTTGTTTTAAAAAAAAGGAGAATTTTTAGAAGTCCACGACCACATCTTAAACAGGGGTGCCAATAATTGTGGAGGGCACTGTATATTAGACAAAGCCATTTGCTTGGAGCAAACATGTGGGTTTGTGGTTTATTATGTAAATAAAAAAAATATATAAATATATAAATATATATATATATATATATATATATATATATATATATATATATATATATATATATATATATATATATATATAAAATATAGTTTCACTGAAACTCTGACATTCATTTTAAGAAACATTCCTTCAGCACAGTCCTAGCCTGTATGTCTTCATTGAGATTTTTTTCACAATTTGTGAAACCACATCCGGTATTGCATTATAACATTAGTGCACGTGAGCACATTTATCATGTGAGACAAAGAGAAACAAGTGTTTAAAATGAGCCAATCTATTTATACATGACATAACACATTAATGAGCAGCACAGTGATCTGGTAATGAGTAGCTTTTTCTAAACACCATTCATTACAGACACAGGTAGATATAATATATTTTGCAAAAAAAAAAAAAAAAAACAAGAATGATGAGAGTTTATCATTACATCATATTTTATTTTCTTCTTCCCTTTTAGTGCTTATTTCACTGATCCAAGTTGGACAAGCTCAAGGTGATTTATATATAATGTTGCCTACATTGTGAGCATGTTAGATTTGTATTAAGGTGGAGAAGGTTGTGTTTGTAGGTTGTCCTGCAGAATTTCTGATATTTACATTGATGTTGTGTGTTTGCTATTTAACTTTTCCTGCAGATAAACCAGTTCTGTCTGTGCACACAAATTCACTCAAAATATTCAGAGGAGAGAGAGTTACACTTACATGTGATATTCCAGGAGGAAGTAAAACGTACAACTGGTACAGAGATGGTGTTCATGTTCACAGATCTGATCATTATGTCTACATTATAAACATAGAACAGAATCACAAATACGAATGTTATGGGTCTGGTAATGGACGGTCAACAACACTGAGTAATGAAGTGACTCTCTCAGTGATAGGTACATGTCTGTTCTTACACTCCTGTAACATGCACTGATACACATAATCATTACAAATTACACTGATTCAATATCAGATGGACAGAGAAGGGTGTGTTTGACTGGTATGGTGTTTTTGTTGTAACTGTACAGAGAGACCAAAAGCTGTTGTGACTCTGCAGCCTGATGGACAGATATTCAGTGGAGAGAAAGTCACTTTCACATGTGAAATACAAGGAGATGGAGACACTGAGTGGACATACAATTGGTATAAAGATGATGCCCAGATTTTCTCTGAAACTGTAGATATGGAATATCCATTCCTTGCTAGAAAGTCTAACAGTGGTAAATACAAATGCAGTGGTCAGAGAAAAAGCGATTCTCAGAGCTCAGAAACCAGCAACGCTGTTACACTCACTGTGTCAGGTGAGTGTGTGTGTGTGTGTGTGTGTGTGTGTGTGTGTGTGTGTGTGTGTGTGTGTGTGTGTGTGTTTGTGTATGTGTGTGTGTGTGTGTGATAGAGAGAACAACTTTGCTCACAACAAGACCTTTTATATTGTATCACTAACAGCATGCCTGTATTAGTGTAATAGTGATTATGATTACATTTAGAGAGCAGCACATGAATTGTGTGTTTAATCTCCACCTACAGAAAAACCTAAACCTGAACTCACATCAGACCTTAAAGGAGCTGCACTGACAGGAAACTCAGTGACTCTGTACTGTACACTGAAGCTGCAGTCTGCTGGATGGAAGTTTTACTGGATGAAAGACACACAGAGCCGTGAAACTGAGAGTGAAACACACTCCTACACCATCAGATCAGTCAGTGTCTCTGATGGAGGTCAGTACTGGTGCAGAGCTGGAAGAGGAAACCCAGTTTACTACACACACGACAGTGATGCACTCTGGGTAAATGTTACTGGTGAGTCAGAAAGTCTGCAGTGTTTACAAATTCATACAGAATTCTAAGAAACAAGCAAAGAAATCATAAAAAGCAAAGATTCCTTGAAAAAAGTAATTAATGTTTTTACACAAATGTATTAATATTACAAAGTAGTTAAATAAAATAAACTAAATGTCAGCATTCATACTGTAATTTTATAGTAAAGGGCTTTCGGGTTGTTACAGACACTGAGTTACCTCAGGAACAAATTAAGTGGTGGACCGCAAGTTTCTTTAGTCTCCGCCTCGCACCTTGAGAGCAATTTTTACAATTTTAATAAACTTGAAAACATACACAACAAGGCTAGGAGTATAAAAAAGAAACTAGAGTTAGTTCAGTGCCACCGCAGCTACTCACTTCATACTGGAAATAAGATTTGTTTTGTGCATGCATGAAAACGCTAAAGAATTCATAGCACTATAGATTCTGTAGCGTTTTATGTCCAGCTTCAAAATTTTCTCTAAAAAGGAGAAAATCCTGACAATTCCGCATATTGAGTGTATGAACGAATGAAAGATGCAAGGAATGAAGAAATTTATTGCTAAAATAAGTAGAACAGTCAAATGCATCATATCTGTAGAGAATTAACTATTACCGTAATTCCCAAACTTTAAAGCGCACCCTTATAAAAGCCGCACCCACTGAATTTGACAAATATTTTTATTTTGAACATAAATAAGCCGCACCTGTCTATAAGCCACAGGTGTCTACACTAATGTACTTTACACAGGCTTTAACGAAAGATACGTTACACGCGGTGTAACGGGTGAAATATGTTGCGTTTCCTTTAGGAGCATGCTAGATGGCGAAGCGAAGCCAGAAAACGAAGATTGTGATGAAAATTAAGATAAGCAAAGAAGAAAAAGTAAAAATTGTAAAGTTTAGGGATACGTAGTGTACAGGAGTGATAGTAAAAAATTAGTTTTCCCTCCGCCTCCGCTTATCGCCTCTACCCCCCCTCCACACACACACACACACACACACACACACACACACACACACACACACACACACACACACACACCACCAGTGTTTTCATTAGCTCAAGTCGTCTCATCTCCAAGGAAAATACACTGAATAAAACCTTATCATATCTTTACATACTCTTTCTATTATGTTTTTATAATAATAATAATAATAATAATAATAATAATAATAATAATAATAATAATAATAATAATAATAAACTGCGTTAATCAAACACGCCAAGCAATTTTATCTTTTGCAAAAAAAAAAAACGTCATTTAAAAGCCAAAGTACGCACTGAACCGTGAATTTTGTGTACCATTACACCTATAATAAATACTTAGTTATCTATACTTATAACATATTTATGCAAACTATAAGCAATATTTGTTCTTAATTCTGACTGACCTCACTTTTACAAGTGCATGTTTAATATTTAGACTTTTTCTGGAAAGATAATTTTCTAATTTCTACACATATTTCATAGTATAGATGCTATAAAATTGCTGATGTGGCCAGGAAAATACATGAAACCTCTGATCTACATTTAGCATATTGTTTATTTGATATTATATAATTGTTTATTAATATTATTTAAACTTACTTGAGAAAATAAATTATTAATTCTGCTCATTGCTTCATTTAAAATATTACTAGTGTGTACTAGTGCCTACCACTACATAAGAGTAGCAGGGAAAAAAGAAAACGTGTAGAACAGATTATTGAAGTCGAAGTAAATGCAGTTAAATGTGGTTGATTATAGCACAAAATCTCACTTATTTTGGTCAGTCTGCTCTTAAACATTAGCAGATTAGTTTTGGTTTTGCTAAAACAAGCCAGGCTGTAGAGTGTTACGGTGTGACCATGCATTGCTTCATTTGTTCGAAGTTAGAGTGATTATAATTTTTTTTATTCAATGAGGTGGTAACCATTGTTAACGGTAGAGTACAAATTTAATGTGTGCCTGGTGTAAGTAAGGCTATAGCAAATGTAATTTCAAAAAGGTTGTTGCATGCAAAATGTTTCACCAGAAAATAGAATAAAGAGGAACTTGAAACACTCGAACCGTTGAATGAAATCAAGAAGCAGTATTTCACCATCTTTCAAGTCATGCAATGTTGCTAAAATGAGATGAGAGTTGAAATTAAAGTATGTTGTCAAAGATTATAGCTAGATTTTGAACTTTTGTAGAAGCTATAGAACAATAATATCATTAATATCATCCCCATAATGTTATACAGTGGGGCAAAAAAGTATTTAGTCAGCCACCAATTGTGTAAGTTCTCCCACTTAAAAAAAATTAAAGATGCCTTTAATTTTTATCATTGGGTCATCACTTCAACTATGAGAGACAAAATGCGAAAAAAAAAAAAAAAAAAAAAAAAAACCAGAAATTCACACTTTCTAAGGAATTTATTTGCAAATTATAGTGGAAAATAAGTATTTGGTCACCAAGATTTCTGGCTCTCACAGACCTGTAACTTCTTCTTTACTCCACTTGTTACCTGTAGGAATGGCACCTGTTTGAACTCGTTATCAGTATAAAAGATACCTGTCCACAACCTCAAACAGTCAGACTCCAAACTCCACTATGGCCAAGACCAAAGAGCTGTCAAAGGACACCAGAAACAAAACTGTAGACCTGCACCAGGCTGGAAAGACTGAATCTGCAATAGGTAAACAGCTTGGTGTGAAGAAATCAACTGTGGGAGCAATTATTAAAACATGGAAGACATACAAGACCACTAATAATCTCCCTCGATCTGGGGCACCACGCAAGATCTCACCCCGTGGGGTCAAAATGACACAGGAACGGTGAGCAAAAATACCAGAACCACAAGGGGGGGACCTAGTGAATGACCTGCAGAGAGCTGGGACCAAAGTAAAAAAGGCTACTATCAGCAACACACTATGCCCCAGGGACTCAAATCCTGCAGTGCCAGACGTGTCCCCCGGCTTAAGCCAGTACATGTCTGGGGCCGTCTGAAGTTTGCTAGAGAGCATTTGGATGATCCAGAAGAGGATTGGGAGAATATCATATGGTCAGATGAAACCAAAAAAAGATTTTTTTTGGAAAAACTTTTGAAAGAATGCTGAGTTGCATCCAAAAAACACCATACCTACTGTGAAGCATGGGGGTGGAAACATCATGCTTTGGGGCTGTTTTTCTGCAAAGGGACCAGGACAACTGATCCGTGTAAAGGAAAAAATGAATGGGGCCATGTATCGTGAGATTTTGATTGAAAACCTCCTTCCATCAGCAAGGGCATTGAAGATGAAACGTGGCTGGGTCTTTCAGCATGACAATGATCCCAAACACACCGCCCAGGCAACGAAGGAGTGGCTTCGTAAGAAACATTTCAAGGTCCTGGAGTGGCCTAGCCAGTCTCCAGATCTCAACCCTATAAAAAATCTTTGGAGGGAGTTGAAAATCCGTGTTGCCCAGCGACAGCCCCAAAACATCACTGCTCTAGAGGAGATCTGCATGGAGGAATGGGCCAAACTACCAGCAACAATGTGTAAAAACCTTGTGGAGACTTACAGAAAAACGTTTGATCTCTGTCATTGCCAACAAAGGTATATAACAAAGTATTAAAATGAACTTTTGTTATTGATCAAATACTTATTTTCCACCATAATTTGCAAATAAATTATTTAAAAATCAGACAATGTGATTTTCGTTTTTTGTTTTTTTTTCCATTTTGTTTCTCATAGTTGAAGTGTACCTATGATGAAAATTACAGGCCCCTCTCTTTTTTTTAAGTGGGAGAACTTGCACAATTGGTGGCTGACTAAATTCTTTTTTGCCCCACTGTACATCTGAGTGTTTTTTGCTTAACACTGGAAGCTAATATGTTTTTTAATGTTTTTGTTAGTGGATGCATATACATATGTTGAGTAGGAGCTCAAGGTCTGACACTTGAGGGACTTGTGTGGCAAGAGCAGAAGAGAAAGATCATATCTACAAGCAAGTTTTAAAGTAAAGGACATACAGTATGAACTATCTGACAGCAGCTTTTTGTTCATTTGTGTCTCTTTCTCATTATCAGATCCTGAACCCAATATTGATAAAGCAGTTGTGGCTGTAGGAGTGGGTTCAGCTTTGCTGTTCATCATCCTCTTGTTGATCCTGCTGTGGTGGTGTTGGTACAAATCCAGAAAAGGTCTGAGCCTTTTGTTTTTTTATGCTATAATTAAAGCTTGTGTATAACTTTAATATTCAGTTATTACCGATCCTTAATTGCAGCTCAACTACTTTGCAATGTTTTTTTTTTTTTTACTTTGCTTTTATTAAACAGACTAGTACACACTGTGATTACAATTACACAATTCATTTAAATATCAAATTCAAGTTTGTGGGCTAAATTATGCTTATATAAAATACCACCAATATACAAGCTTCAAGGTCTTGTTTTTTATCCACATTCTTTGATTCTGCATTCCGGAAAGAGGAGACTTACATTTAATGACAAACACAAAACAAATAACATTATTTTCATCCAAATTGATCTAAATTGTGTTGATTTCTTTTGGATTCCATTCAGATTTTATTACTAATCAGACTTTCATGATGTACAAATTATGCAAGTAAAGTCTGCTGAAAATGATTTACAAAGACATTTGTTTATATCCAGTTTGATAAAGTTTAGATTTGTGTGTAATGTATTGCATAACCCAATGGCAGGCCATGCATTTCACACCCACGCTAACAGTGACCTCCACTGGTATAACCATTTATTACAAAAAAAAAATAGATATATTATATGGCTTGTAAATTAAGCAAATTAAGAAAATCTGTCTTCTCATACAGGAAGGAATAAAGACATCCAACAGAACAGCATTCTAACACCAGGCCAGAACCCAGTAGCTGAGGACTCTCTGTCAGGATACATATCACTCCAGTCTGGTCAGAGAATGAACTTTCCCTCTGTGTACAGTAATACAATATAAGAGTATTTTCTTATTAACAGTAAATCTCTGTTGTTTTCTTAAATTTTCATTCCTGTTTCTACAGAAAATGTACACATTTATGCCACTGTGGAGAATGCAGATAAAAGTGAGATTTTTTTTTTTTTTTTTTTTTTGGAAGTATTTCTACAAACAGTAGAAGAAATAGTAGATTTTGTATATTTGTTAACATATTGTTGTTCTTTGTGATTAGGTAATGCCATAGCTGAACCCAGTGGGGCTATTTATGCACAGGTCTTGAAGAAAAACAAGCCATACAACAATAAAGGTGGAGTATGTTCAAACTTTACATTAAATATGTATGTATGAATGACACTCATTACATTTGACAATTAAAGTTTAGATTTAACATTTAACATTTAACATTTAACATTTAAATGGCTATATTTTTTTTTTGTCAAATCTTAAGCTGTAATCATTTTGTTCTGTTTTCTGTCTCTCCAGATGAAGAAGCTGGACCCAGTGATGTCACTTACAGTGAGCTTGAACACAAGCCACAGAATAAAGCGAGGGAAAGTCAAGGTACAATAGTGAAAAATCTTGATGCACATAACCATTAATATTTTCTTATACATTAATATATTAAGATCTTATACATCTTGTATATTTAATATATGTCTATTTGGATGGGTTTCAGTTGACTGTGGACATTAATTCAGTGTTTCTTGTTTGTATCCAGTGAACACCAATGTAGAATCTGACACTGTTTACTCAGAGCTGAAGGAAAACTCATAGGTAAGATAAAGTTACCTTTCATACAGTAGCACTTACCAACAGACAATAATAATATGCTTTCTGGTTACTTTCACATGCAACCAGAACCCACAGCTGAATGTATAGCATGTATTATGGAAATCAGTTCCACTTATAGATTTTAACAATAGAATTTGAATTTAACGAACTTATGTTTAACTATACATATGTATTTTGTAGGTGATTTTCAGTTTGTTGTGCTTGTATTTAGATTCCATCAGAGAACAGAAGGTGCTTGGGGCTGAACAGGGCTGTTTCTGGACATTTCTGGACCTTCCAGAATAATTAAAAAGCACTTGAAACAAATATAATCTCTAACCTTTTTTATTCATAAAAATCACTGTTATCAGTAATTTTATAAAAAAGGTATGAAAGGTCATCTGAACCAGCTTCTCATTCTTTCTTGGCCATGACATGTTATTATTACTAGGCAAGACTGTAAAATAATATTTTTTTTTCTGATAATATTTTTCTTATTACTTTAAAATGCTAAATTGAGTAGGTATAAGATTATAATTTCATTATAAATAACACAAATCAACCACGACTTTTTTAAAAATAGCTCAGTAATTTATTTACATTAACACACTGACTCACTATATATAAACATTTTGCCTGCTTTGTACAGTAAAATGATTGTATAATGCCTTTTTTATTGAGCATCACCGACTGATGTTTTTATTTACAAATGTATAGTTTTTCTTAGTATTTTTGTACGTCGTCATGGCGCTCACACTGTTTGTAACTCAATAGACCAGCTGCAAATAATAATCCATCTTGAAATGGTGCAGATGCGAATCAGCAGAATAAGACCATTTTAATAAAACTTTATAATCAAAAATACTTGATGATGGCTCACATAGCTGTAGAGCATTGCTTTGTGTGCTGTTTAGCTTCTCGCTTAGGGGATGCATGCATTTTGGTGCTGCTGAAATGCATTTAGATAGTTGGAACTCACATGAATGGTGAATAAAATGATGATATTAACTGGTTCCACTTAAGATGAGTGACAGTTGTTTATATTAATGAACAAAAGCCTTTTCTTATGCTGCCCATTTTGATTGGTGAACTAGTGTATAGGTTTGTTAGGGTTATGGAGGCCCCGCAAATATTGCAGTAATTTAATTCACATCTATCCAGATGTAGTTACAGAGCAATCACTGCAAATGGCTGTACACAATATAAACACTTACAAAAAAAACTATAGACACTCATCTC